>JAKCPI010023034.1:0-22898 GCA_023213315.1 Euborellia annulipes
TTTTTTAATTCTAAAATAAAAATTTTTATATAATTTGACTAGCTCCATTATGTGCTGTCTAGATTTTTCTAATTTTTAAACGTCCCAAAACTTATTTATCTCGTAAAATATACCAGAATTTTTGCCGCAGCCCCTTGAGCCAAAACATGAGTCTAATTAGGGATGGACAAGATCGCGATTCTTTTTGATTTAAATCCGATCCGATCCAGGATATCCAAATCTGGATCGAAATCTTTTTTTGAGAGGATCTTGGATCTAGATCGCGATCTAAATCGAAAAGAGGGATGGATTTAATTATTTATATCGAAACCATTTTTTGCTCTCTGGATCTAGGATCCTTTTCGAAGGAAGTAACAATCCCTGTATTTTTGCGATCCTTTTCAAAGATTTGCCAATCCTTTAAAACTTTTGTATATATCCTTTTGATTGTTTAAGAAGTAATGCTTATTTTTACATATCTTTCATCCAAACGCCGAAAAATGTGCAAATTCGAGCCGAAGAACTAGATTTTAATTGTGAGGTATGTCTTTGTGGCTGGAAGTATTATTATGGGAGTAAAAAAAAAAAAGTTGAAGACATGCAGCCAAAATTATTTCTTTTATTGTTGCCGTTCCAGGGCTGACGTTTCGGCTACTGGTCTAGGCCAACTTCAGAGCCGGAGGCGAGAATAAATGAAAATTACAATTTCATGTGTCGCTGAATGTAAATTAAAATTACAATTTTAGCTAATGTGGGTCAGCTGAAATTGTAATTTTCATTTATTCTCGCCTCCGGCTCTGAAGATGGCCTAGACCAGTGGCCGAAACGTCAGTCTGGAACGGCAACAATAAAAGAAATAATTTTGCTGCATATGTCTTGAATTTTTTTTTGACTCCTTTAATAGATTTTTAATTCGACAATTTTATTAGAATCTGGATCGGATTATATTTTTGGATTGCGAATCTGGATTTGCGGATCGGAACAGCGATCCTTTGTCAAAATTCGGATCGATACTGAGCTTGTCGAATCCCCGGATCGGATCTCTAATCCTTTTTGCAGAAGCCGGATCAGATTAGTAGATAGGATCGTCGGAACTGACCGGATCTGCGGATCGGATCGATAATTTTAAAAGATTTATCAGTGGCGACATTTATTTTAAAAATAGAAGTTAATAAATATCAGTTGTATGTTTATAAATTATTTATTATATAATTTTAAATCGTTTAATCGACTCTTAAATAATATTCTCAAAATATATTTCCAAAATGTAATGTTGCCACCAGATAAAATAAAATCTATCATTTTATATACATGTTTATATTAACATATTTGAAAAACAAAAAAAAAAATAAAAAAAATAAAATAAAATAAAATAAAATAAACAGGACTGGAAAATCATTGATATTTTGAGATCAAAATTTATGGTAATTCTTAAATTAATTAAAATCTCTATGGAGATAAAATAAATACGAAATATTTACTATGTCTTAAAATCTAGGACTTGAGGGAAAATATCACGGTTCTTAAATTTTACGAAATTATATATATAAGAACCAATAATTTAAAAAAAGCTGACTTTATTTTTCTTTTAAAAAAATCGTTTTATATTATTGTCTTTTGATATTTATATTATGAAGATTTTTTATTTTTATTTAGGAAATGAAACAACTTTTGGAAATATTTCTATATAAGTGAATATAGGGGTTCAGATGCGAGAAATCCCAAAAGCGGAAAACATCGCTTTTATATATAGTTTATATAAAAATAAGTTTTGTTTTGAGGACAAAAAGAATATTCGATGATAATTTATATATATACATGATTTGGAATTTTTCCGTGGCTGGGAGAATATGAAATCTCAGGTAAGTCACGTTGATTGTTGAGATTAATTTTTTTATTGATCGTGTGAAGTGTGGGATTTAAAGGTTTGCGTCCCCTAGGATGGTTTAGTGCGTCGTATATATTCACAATCAGATCGTTTATGAATTTCTAATAGATGTGGGTGCCATATGTTTGAATGTACTTTCGCTTGCTGTGCCGAGAGAGTACACTCTGAGTCATCCCTGTCCTTATCGGGTGTCTTTATGTACAATATGAACGAGAGAATTGTCAGCCTTTAAATATAATCATTCTTTTTTTGTGATAATGTATATTTTACACAAATAATATTTTTAAAGAAATTATTCTAATGACAATTCTTCTTCATTCACATGTGATTATTTCATTGTTTTTATAAAAGATGGAACTTAAATTTGGTGCTCACTGTATTCTTTGATTCAAAATCTTTGTGTTACATGCCAGTGGAGTTACTAACTTAAATATCAAATTTGTCCGTATTTTCGTTTTTGAGATATATTAAAGAGAGTAGGATATTCTAAGATCAATGGTATCTAAAATGAGGTGACATAATATAACTGTGGAAAAATATATAACTGTGTTTTTTAATATCTCCAATAATATATTTTTGGAATAAGAGGGTGCACATTGTTTTTTATTGACGTAAAAAAATTGGGACCAAAAATTACACCGATATATAGATGTGTATAGAGTGTAAGTGAAACGTTAAGATAAACTAATTATGACAAAACAATGAATAAGGAAATGTCGGGAGATAAAGACAAAAACTAGTTGGAAGAGATGAAGAAAAGCTAAAACAGGAAATAAATGAAAAAATTAAGTTGTGTCCTGGATATATGAGATTTAAGTAGGGAGGAATAAAACGGGCGTTTTGTTGAACACCTTTACACTTTAATTTAGGCAGACATTTCTGTCATAACGATTGGCATCTTCAGTGCCAATGAAAGTTTTTTTTAAGGTATCCCTGTCATATACGAGGGTGGTTCGAAAAGTTCTCGGCCTGACACATAAATGGCACCAAATATGCCTTTGGATGGCTCGCGGCGAAGTTGTCAAACCCGTGCGTTTAGTTGCTTGAATGTGGCAATCGAAAGAATTAAACGCTTTTCGCAATTTCGTGAAAAAAGGATTCGTCCCCTTCGATTTCGACGGTCAAAAAGTGGGCAGCTGAATTCAAACGTGGTCGGAAATCAATTCATGTTGATAAATGAATGCTCGGGACGCCCCAAAAACCGCTACATTCGATGTATCCACAAGGCCGTACTAAATGATCGCCAATTGAAGTTATGCGAACTTGCTGATTTTGAAAATCAAAAAAACAATTACTATAGGTTAGGGGTCGTCCACATTTACGTAAGGCCTTTTTTGACGATATTCTAGTTCCCCCCTCCCTGTCATAGTTAATCACATCAGGGGTGTATATAAGGGGGGAGGGGAGCTAGGGGGCCCGGGCCCCTCGAAATTTTTCAAATCTATATATATATAGCCAATATCTATATTTTTGTTTGAAAAAGTGCGTCGCATAAATAAAATAAATAAAAAAATATTAATATATAAGCAATTTTTTAATAAAACTTTTGTCTTTGAGAGGGCCGGGCCTGTCGGGGCTCAGGTGAAAACAGAAAAAATATCGATTAAAAAAAAAATTAATGAAAATTTGTCTTTCGAGCTGAGGTATATCCGGTATTTTAAAAATATTTTTGTGTATGGAGGAGGGTATTTAAAAATGAGTTCGGGCCCCCCGCCGAAAAAAATTTCTATATACGCCCCTGAGTCACATACAAACAAACCCCCTATAAATATTAGATCCCAACATAGAACTACCCCCCCCCCCCCCCGAGACCGAAACTTGTTTTAAACTTTTTCGTAAAATTTCCTATACAAAATTCATATCATTTTACAGATGATTATTAGTATTGAGTAAGGCAAGGTAAATCGAAAAAAAAGGTAGAGGAAGACAGAATTACATAAGTATAAAAAGAATAGAACAAGAAATGGACCTCTCTTAACAAGAACAAGAAAGATTATAGGCTATAAGATGTAAATTATGAGATTTTAAATGGGAATTTTATTCCCTTATGGTCCACTATCTTGTTCAAAGAAATATTTCCACAAAATTATTTAATTTCCTAATTTATATATCTGATAAAAATATAAAATGGCGAATGAGGAAGGATATTGTTATTAATTTAAAGAATATTAAAAATAATTGTGCGTAGTGAAATGATAATTTGTAAAAATTCTTTCATTTAAAAAATAATTAATTTTATAGATATATATATATATATAAGCTACCACGGTACTACTTCATTCGTTTTATGTGAAAGAATTAATATACGTATTTACAAAAAAAAAAAAAAAAAAAAAAAAACAGTTTTAAAAGAGTAAAATGATTTTTACAAATTTTAATTTTAGATAAAACAGAGTGCAAAAATTATCACACTATTTGATTTTATAAATAAAGCATTTTGTAGTTAATTATACATTTAAATATATATTCTTTTTATTTCAACTTTATTTAATATATATAGAGTTATATTTAAAAGGAAAATTATTCGTAATTTATATTCCAGTAATATAAATCAAGTAACCGTGGATTTTTTTTTATTAAAATAATTAGATATCATTCTTATATATTTATAGAATCATCCAAAAAATAATATTTCTTCATACTACTTCTCAACTCTTCTATAAAGCCAAAAAACATGTTTTGCAATTAATAAAAAAAATAAAACAAGATTTATTTAAAATAAAAATCAATATAATCTATTAGTCTGAAAAATAAACAAACGCTTCATCTTAGACTACTAATTTCAATTCAAAGGTGTCTGTTTCCCAAGTTAATAGATTTACTTTTTTTTTAAATCTTAATTAATTTCAACATGAAATCTTGAAGGATTAGGAAAAAAAATAGCTATTTTGTCGGATGCCTCTTACTTACGTTAATGGCAAATTAAGAGGCATCTGAGAGAAAACAGTTTATTTCCCAAAATTCATAAGTATATCTGGCTACCGTATAGAGATAATAGTATCTCTTAAAAATCTAGGACAGAAAATAAATATAAATTTATTTTTTAGATGACTTAATAAATATATGCGAAAGAAAATTTCCAAAATATTTTTTAATATTATTCCAAAAGAAAATAATTTAATGTTCACTGTGCCATTACATAAAATAAATAGCACCTGAACACATTTTATTTAGTAAAAATAATTTTCTTATGAAAATATTTTGGCCTGTATATATATCAATATATATATATTTATTTATTTATACATATTTATAAATATTACTAATGTAAGTTAGATTAAGAAAATTAAATTTCGGAATTTAGAATAAGGCATTTTAAGAACTCAGAACCAAAGTGATTAAAAAAAAAAAAAAAAAACTTAAAATCAGAGATCAATATATCGATTATTAAAATTTTTAAATAGAAATATAATTTATTCTAGCAAGGGGGGGTGCTTGGCCATCCCCTCACCGATTTGAACAAAAAATTTTTTACGTGTTTGATGAAAAACAAATTCTGTTAAAGCGAGAGAATGCGCTTTTCAAGCGTTCGTCTAAAAAAAAAATGTTAAAGATTTGCCAGTAAAACTCGAGAACTCGAGTGTGAAACTATTTTTTTTGTGTAATTTATTTATTTTTTTGTTTCTTTGATTTATTTGCGCTCTTTATATATTTTGACCTTTATGTATTATTTATTGAATATAATTAATGCTAATATGCTAAAAAAACATTATTAAAAATTTATTTATGTCTTCAATTTATAGTAATATATTCTCGTATAATATTAAATATTTGCTTATATTATATTTTTGACAGAAAACATTCGCATTTTCTTTAAATATATGGAACAACATATTAAAAATTTAATGCCAAAAATTAAAAAAACTTTTTATTTATTTATTAATATTAAAAAAGATTTCTAGTGGTCAAAAAAAAAAAATAAATTACACAATAAAAAATAGTTTCACAGGATAAGATTCAAACTCGAGTTCTCCAGTTCACAAAATATGAACGCTACCAATACTAGCCAGCGAGCTTTTCCAAATGTGATTGTTAACAACGGCTTAAGACATGCTGGCAAATCTTTAACATATTTTTTTAGACTAAAGGTTGATAAGCGCATTCTCTCGTTTTAACAGAATTTGTTTTTCATTATGTATTGTACTACACATAAAAAATTTTCGTTCAAATCGGTGAGGGGAAGGCCATGCTCTCCCTTGTAAATAAAATAAAAAGTGTTTTAAAATTATTGACCTATTATAATTAATTCTTTAAATAAAAAAAATTTATTTACCAATTTATAATAATAATAATAACTAATCTATTAATATTTCTAATACATATTAAAATATACGCCTATTTATATATATAATATTAAAAAAATATATTTGAATCGATTTATTTGTTTAAAAATAAAATTCCTTTAGTAATATTTCTTATTTAATTTTTGGAACTTTGATTCTGAGTCCCGATTTTTATTTAGCATTCAACTTACAGGAAAAAAAGACTTCAAGCAAATACATTATCGAAGAATTTTAAAGCCAGTTGGTTGTTTAAAAAACAAACATTCATTTGTGAATGGTGAATGAAAATCATCGTTTTGATATGTTTGGCTTTGAAAATTTTATTCCGTATTATACATCTCTAATGTATTTTGCAATTTGTTGACAATCTGAAAATATGTGTATGATTATTATAATATTCTATGAAAGTGAAGAAAAAAAAAAAAAAGAGACTTACTTTTGAATAAAAATTGATTTGTTCCGTTAAGAAATTTTGCATTGCTTTGGTGAAATCTAAAACTCTTTCTGAATGAAAATGATTAATTTCTGCTAAAAGTGCATAGGAAACGACATCTGTGCGTCTTGTGACTTCTTGTAATTGACTAAGTTCCATTTTATGATCACCAGCTAGTCTCTCACATTCTTTTCTTTTCTGTACAGCTCCCTAAAAAAATGTATAATTTATAGCTGGATTAATATTGAAGGTGAAAAAAAAAAAATAGTATTTTTTTCTTTATTAGATGTCTTCAAACTGGTTTTTCAGGGTTTCAATTATATCTTTTTTTTTATTTTAAATTTATTATTTAATAGTATTTAGTATATAATTAACATATATATAGTGGGACCAAGAACCATGTAAATTAAACGAAATAAATAAATTTTATATTATTTAATGAGCTTTAAACATTTTTATTTTATTTTCTTCAGTGTTGTGCATTGTTAATTCTTAAACTAAAATACGAGGTGTATACAGTGAACGCCACAATTAAGTCCCCACCTGATAGCTTTAGCCTTAAGTATATGGTATAGAATATGGTAAATGGTGAAATAATTTTAAATTTTAAAAGGTAAAATAAAATCATCTGTACCAGATTTTACGTTTTACCTTTTCGGTCATTAAAATTATTTCACTATACACCATATACTTAAGACTAAAGCTATCAAGTGGGGACTTGATTGTGGCGCTCACTATACAAAATGAAACCGAACTTTTGCTGTATCAGCTTTATTGCTCACTGTACAACATTTTAAGCACTGTCCCTTTCAAAATAGTCCCCTCTACTGACAATACACCGTTCCTATAGTTTTTTCTATTTTTGGAACGCCTTCCGGAACACATTTTGTGGGACGGTTCGCAGGCTTCTCGTCGCATTGTCCTATATCTCCTTTATGGTTTGGAAACGACGCACTTTCAATGTGTTTTTCACTTTGGGAAACAGGAAAAACAGGAAAAGAATGCTGTGCGCAGCAAGAGGCCTGAATTGTGGGAAAACCAGAGTTGGATGTTGCATCATAACAATGCGCCAGCTCACTCCTTGTCTCCAGCTATCGAGCAAAACACAAAATTCCCGTTGTTCCCCATCCACTGTATTCTTCGGACCTAGCCCCAAGACTTTTTCCTGTTTCCCAAACTGAAAAACACGTTGAAAGGACGTTGTTTCCAAACCATATATAGGAAAAAGCGACGAAATGTCTGCGAACTGTCCCACAAAATGTGTGGAAGAAACGATGGGAACGGTGTATTACCAGTAGAGTGAACTATTTTGAAGGGGGCAGTGCTTAAAATGTTGTACAATAAGCAATAAAGCTGATAGAGCAAAAATTCGCTTTCTTTTTGTACACCCCTCGTGGTTCCTAATATCCTTTCTTTCTAAGGATTTCTTACTAACTTATAGTTAAATGCAAAAAAGAAAGTTTTGCTTCTAAAAGAAAAAAGACTCAAGCTTAGAATTTTTTATGTCACTTCACTTTATTCATTTTTGTAAGGGAATTGATAAGTCTTTGTTCTGTAATATTATTCAACAGGATCGTAGCCAGGAGGTTCAAACATACCCATCTCCCGAAATCTCATTAAAATCTGCATATATATATATATGGGGCATTCTACAAAAATGGATTAACTTCGCGTAATTTGCAAATAATTTAGTGACTACCAAACATATTGATTTTTTTAAACATCAGTTAATAATTTTTGGACACATATTGAAATTTAAAAAAATTTAATGAAAATATTCGTCTTTTTAACCCTAAAAAGTCAGTCCACTGGGATGTACCAGCTCAAAAAGTGAACATTTAAATGCAAAACTTATTTTAAACTATTAGATTTATATCATTATTATCCATATTGATATAATCTAAGATACTATATTAAGCGTTGTTAATTCATAAATTTTGAGTTTAAATAAATTTACATTGTTTTTTTTTTATTTCAAAGTCGCGTATCACAATCTGAGCGTCAGTCCCTTGGCTTATGTTAAATTTGAAAAAAATCTGATATTATACACTGTTGATAAAATAATTATATGTTTTATATACGTTTAGGGTGTAAAGATGGCATTGGTGCCCAAATACCGGGCGTTACCCATCTTTTATAAACTTTTATTGTTATTTTTGTGGCGAAAATCAGCATGTAAACACTCATTTTGTCAGTCTCCTGGTAAGTAGTAATAAATGTTGGAAATTTATTAATAATTATTTCAACAATACACTGGATTTTGCTGTCTTTTCATTGTTATATTTAATATTTAAAAGAAAAAAAAAGTATTTCATATCAATTTGCAGATTTTTTTGTTTTATATCAAAAACGTCAGTCCCCTGTAAGAGGCTGATGGGCTTATATATTAATTCAAAAAAAAAAAAAAAATAATAATAATAATAATCTATACAATAAAATTAACTTATAGTCTATCTGAATCATTACAAACAATTGAAATCAAAGTTACAAATTATGCATTTCAAATTCAACCACAAAGTTAACCCATTTTTGAAGAATGACCCATATGCAGTAGAACCTCGCTTAACTAGCACCTCTCCTAACGAGTAATTCGCATAACGAGCAAAACAAATTGTAAAAAATTGACTAGCTTAACGAGCGACATTTCGCATAACGAGTGACGAGGAGAGCGAAAGTTTCGGATTGTGAGCATGTTACATAGTATGTGTCATGGGTGGGACACTTTTATGGGAAGAATGTCATTGTTTCGCATTACAAGTATGATTATGGAACGAATTATGCTCGTTAATCGAGGTTCCACTGTACATATTTATTAGAAATGAATATCTAAAAATATTATTTTATTTAATTTCAACTAGATCCATATTTATATAATTTTTTTTTTTATAATCATCCCCCAATAAAACATTCTGGCTACGGTCCTCTGCTACAATATTTTTAAATTTTTAAAAATACTATTTGAAAAAGATAAAATAATGCCATTTATTCCATCTCTTTTTCTAATATCAACCATAAAAGCAATTAAAAAAAATTTAATATACCCGATGTACTGTAAGAATATCCGGGAAAGAGGTAATAATCCCTTTATAAATGAGAAGCATATCTCCCAAAGGTTCCCAATCCATTCTTGGTTGATCTTCGAATAATTTACCTATCTCATGATAGGTATGGCCGGTATGTCGTATAGCAGATGTTAATTTTGCTCCGTTACTTCCTAAAATATAAAGAAAAACATAATTATTTAGAACAGAAGTTTATTATATTTTTAAATTAAATTATTATTTAAAAACCTGCGCGTTCTTCCATAGCAAACGCCTGTCCTAATGACAAAAAGGCATGTCCAATTTTTTGATATTCTCGTTTATAAGGACCCTGATGTTTTTTTGATTGATCTACGCCTGTTACCATTAAATTTTTTAATGCACCATCAACTCCATGTATGAATTTGGAAAAACTGTCCGATTCTAATTCTCTAGAATATTAGAATTTAATTAATTAATGAGGTCAAATTTATAATAAAAAAAAAAATTATACGTAACTTACAGTTTGGGAATATCTAAAGCCTTTTCGGGGGGTTGTAAAGCTATAAAATAATTAGCACCTAATAATTCATCTTTTTCTGCTTTTCTTTTGCCTGCTTTCCAACGTTTTTCATCAGTACATGTGATAAAATGTTGCCAAACGGAACATTTGGATAACACAGGGTGTCTACAAATATAATCAACGAACGCTTGAAGCTGAACACGTCGATGTTCGATAAATAATTCATCATATCTTCCTAATGAATAAAGTTTTATATTATTAATAGTTTTATTTTATTTATACAAATAGATACTTCACCTGCAAATTGTTTATCAGGTAGTGGAGGAATAGGAATAAGGGTGAATTTTTCTTCTAATCTCTCATGTAGCCAATCGAAATGTTTGTATCGTCTTGCTACTTGAATATTATTGAACTAAAAAATAAAAATAAATAATAAAAAAAAAAATTAAAATTAAAGAATTATGATTAAAGTGTGTAATGGATAACAATGAGATGAGTTCAACGAAAGGAAAATAAATTTTTGTTTTCTATTCTATTATTTATTGATTGGAATCTATATATTGTTTGTATTTCACTAGAAAGAATTAACAAGCGTGGTGAAATTCCACTGATAAAGGAAAAACGAAAGATTTGGATCAATAATTTTAATATTTTGTTGATGAGTAGGAGAATGAAGAAAAGAAAAGCAGCTAGCATTTATTTCATTTATTAAAGGTCCATTAAGCTAACTTTTCGGTCCCGGTAGAGACCATCTTCAGAGCTATAACATAGCATAGACAGGGCAAATTTTTAAATTACAATTTTAACATAAATTTGTTGAGTTTGATGGCTATAAATATTCAATTAGAAGAGGGCGGGAGCCTTCCCGGGACACAGCAGCCAGATAAAATAAAAAACTTTATATTCTGTCGCCGACGTTTCGAGAACCTGAATTGCGACTAGCTCTCGAAACGTCGGCGACAGAATATAAAGTTTTTTTTTTTTTACATGGCTGCTGTGTCCCGGGAAGACTCCGGTCCTCTTCTAATCAAGTATAAGCTTATATATATACACGTATATATTTTATGGGCTGTCAATATTAGATAAATATTACATACTCAATTACACAATTGATAACCTTGACGTTACAATTTAAGTATATAAATGTAAATAAATATATAGAGGTTGAAATTGTAACGTCAAGGTTATGAATTCTGTAATTGAGTTTATAATATTTATTTCATATTGACAGCCCATAAGGTACTATATTTTTTATATTATTACTAATGAATACTAACATGTTAAAATTGTAATTTTAAAATTTGCCCATATACTAGCGAAACAAGATTACTTTTATTTTAATCAATAACATATAAATAATAAGGAATAAAGAAAAGATCGATTGCAGCTATGTTTATTTCGTTTATTAGTCACTTCAAGCCGACGTTTCGGTCTGTCAGAACTGAAGCGTGTCAATAAAATTCCTCAAAAAGTCGAATGGAAAATATTTCTTGCCATTTAATAAGGACCAAAGGCTATGCGAGTCAAGGTTAGATTGGAATAGATGCGCCATTCGATATTTTGAGGAAATTTGTTGACACGCTTCAGTTCTGACAGACCGAAACGTCGGCTTGAAGTGACTAATAAACGAAATAAACATAGCTGCAATCGATCTTTTCTTTATTCCTTACTACAAGATCTATTCAGCTATCCACATCACTCTAATAAAATATAAATAATAGTTAATTTTTAACAAATATTTTAAATAAAATTAAGGAAATTCACACACAGGGTGTGGTTTATTTATTAAAGGTGCGGGACCGCAGTGCAGTTTGCCACACACCTGTCTGACCCAGATTAGCTCAATTATTTAATTAAAACTTCCAGTCCTCCTTCCCAAAAAAGTGGCAATCCTAACTCCAAACGTTTTTTTTACTATAAAAATTTTTAGAAGGCCCAAAAACTTCTCTTTTTCAAAAAAATATTTAAAAGAAGATGCAGAAAGTTAATTTAATTTTTTCGAGATTAATATTCTTTTATTTACTAAAATTTCTGAATGAATAATGTTTTGATATTGTTTATTTCATTTAATATCTAATTACTTAAAATATTTGTTTATCTAATTGATATGATGGATGAATAATAACATTTCATAAATATCATTTTTCTTCATTTAGTTGTACACTGAAAATATTTTTACAACTAAATATTAAAAAAATATATATATATATATATATTTCGTAATATTATTTAGTTTTACCGTTGGAGTAATTTGATAGGCAATAAATTTTTTAAGTCCTTTTAATTTGTATTCTTTTTTAGGTGAAGTTATTTGACAGGTATAAGGTTCTGTAATTGGACTCCAAATAATATTTTCATCATCATCTTCCTAAAATGAAATAATAATTTAGATAAAAGAAACTAAAATTTTAAAAATATTTTTATACATACATAAATAAAAACTTTTTCCGATTCGGATGCGGTAACTTTAGATGTTCCCAAAATATAACTCTCACCTCCGGACTTTACAAAAGCAGTAAATCTATTAAAATTTTTACGGCCAACGGTGCCTTTTGCATCAGCTTTTCCTGTAAAACATGAAGTTTAAATGTTATTTTGATAGTTGAATCCAATTTAAAGTAAATTAATTTTTAAATTGTTCATAGCTAGTTTGAATTGCGCGATCTGAACAGTGGTACAACCAGGATTTGCTCCTGTGTGGGAAGAGGGGAGGCGCGTTACTATTCTATTTTGCATTAAGCAGATCCAGGAATTTAATAAAACAAATGGAAATCTTTTTTTACTTTCTCTTACCCAATATATGAAATAGACAGAGAGAGAAAGTATTGCGATCATGTCAAAAATTCGATGTCAAGATTTTGATGGATATACATGTTTTGAGGTCCCCTGAGTCCAAAAAAGTGGGTCCCGCAAATTGGTCTGTGTGCGGGTGTTTGATTTTTAGCTTGAAGGAATTGACCTACCTTATTAAAATTTTATATTTAAATCAGGTACCCTCCCGGACACACAAAATAAGCTTTTGAACAAAATCGGCCAAAAAAGCACTAGTACTTTATTGATGTGCTTTTTCAGTTTTTTTCGATTTTCTCAAAATTCGCTCCAACGATTTTGTTTAAAATTCATAAATCAATTATTTTTTAGATGCTCTTTAAAATGTAAATTCTCATTTTGCTCTTGAAATCTTTTGAAGCACACTTTACTCTTGTAATTCATAGGAAAGATAGGAGACATGGTTGCCATGGTAACATAATATAAATCTTTTTCTTTTTAGATTAAAATTCATATAAATCAACTATTTTTTTATATGCCCTTTAAAAAGTATATCAGTAAAATATTTCATGAAAATTGTTTCAAGTACACTTTACTGATATAGTATTTTAGATTTTTCAAATTCATTGTCCAGCTCTTCCTTCCATAGACCCAATGTTAAATCCCTATGGGGATTTGCATGTTAATTTCAATTCAAAAGGGGGTCCCCTTTGGAACTTTTTACACATTTTATTAAAAAATGTTTTCCAATTCTTATGAAATTTTGAATTTATTTAGGATTCTTTATTGTATATAAAATATCCAAATATGAGATTAAAATTTTGAAAAATAACTATAGTTTATTTCAAGCAGTCAACCTTTAAAATGCAAGTTTGGTACTAAGATCTCGACACAAAAAATCTGGTGTGAATGGCGCACAGGACACGTCTAGAAAGTTGTGCACCGTGCTTGCCACACCAGACTTTTTTGTGTCGAGATATATTTAGTTTCCCATAGCACTATCTCGACACAAAAAATCTGGTGTGACAAGCAGGGTGCACAACTTTCTCTTACCGAAGGGTAAGTTCTGTGCTGTGCGCCAGTCACACCAGATTTTTTTTAATAAAAACGCCATAAAGTAATGGTTAATTTTTTCTCTCTTGGGAGGGAGGGGGGTTGCACCAAAGGTATAACTGAGAGTGGAATATATGAAAAATAATGCACAGAGGAAAATTTATTATTTTATTTACCCATTGAGCTCACATCTCCGCTACTTGATGATTTAGGAATAGGATATCCTTGTGGAAAATTTTGGTTCGGGTGTGAATTTGGTTTTTCACCTCCTTCTGAATCATCGTCCCATTCATCATCCCAATAATCTCCTGATTCAGCATTTGTTGCTGTATTGGATTGACTTTCTTGATTCCACTGATCATCAAGCCATCCTTGTTGAGAATCAGCACTAAAGGCTTCAGGTAAAGGAGGAGGCGGTACAGAAGGCGGATTGTTACTTATTTCCTAGAAAAAATAAAAGAATAACAATTAATAAAAAATTAATTTTTACTAAAATATTTTTTTTTAATTTAAAAATGAATAAAACAGAAAATAAATCGAATATGGTAAAGTTGTTGAAAATATATCTATAGGCCCATATATATATATATTTCTCAAAAACAAGTTTATCAGAATAATATGACTCAAAAGGAAAGATAAGATAAAATGTGTAAGATTCATAAAATTCTTAGCAATAAAAAAATTGTTTCAAATTAAAAAAATAAATAATTTAACCCAAACCATCAATGATTAAGAAAAATAAATTTTCTTTTTATAAATGTTTATAACAAAAAAAAATCATAAGCATCTTCAATAAATATTTATTTTTATAACGAAGAAATAAATATTGACTGTGATGTATGAATTATAAGGAAGGGCAGAGACAAAGGCAAGGGCAGAGTTCGTTTGATAATGTACATATTCCATTTGTCATTAATGGAAAACACGTAATACCACGACTAACTCTGAGAATTATACCGATAAACATGAGCGTAGCTAGGGAATTTGGCTGGTGGGGGGGGGGGGGCATGGGACCAGAAATTCTGCGGGGGGCCTAGACCAGATAGTCTCAATTTTTCTTAGGGCGGGGAGACTGAGCCCCCCCCCCCCCCGACTCCATTACGCCCATGCCAATAAAAGTACTGATGTTGGAACAAAATTAAAGTGCACCGAAACATCTCCAGGATAGTGGAAAATTATTTTGGCTGTCTCTGCCATTCCTCAGAATATATAGCAGAGATAGGGAACCGTTTTACATTTAAATTAGGCAGTAATTAAGAGGACGAAATAATTTTTTATATTAACTAGGTAGAGCCTTGTTTGAAAAGGATGGAATTTTTTCAATCAATGCTCAAATAGACTGTTCATTAGCCAGTCAATATATCGTTTAAGATAGTAAATTTGCGAGATGTGTTTGTGATTAAGTTGGGCAAAAATGCACCCCCTGGAATCGAACCAGGACCTCCACGCTTTCGCGGCGGATGACTACCCTTGTCCTAGAGCGCCAGCCCAATTTTTTATACTTCATTTGAATTCTCTAAATAATTTAATTAATACAAGCTAGCTTTTATTGAGGTCGCACTTTCCCCATATCTAATACAGATGACTGCTAATTCATGGTATAAACTGTGAGGGCTGGTACAGGACAGTGTAACAATGGCTTTTTGTATAGGAATGTATGGACAAAAGTGACGTGGCGGAGCACAAACACATGAAAAAAAATGAAAGTGTTTTATTTTAATAACAGCGTTACAAGTGGAAATTAATTAATTAACGTCACCCAACAATTCTATACAAAAAGTGATTGTTACAGGGTCCTGTACCAGTCCTCACAGTTTGTACCATGAATGAAGTCACCCTGTATCTAGTATAGCTATATAAAAATATTTAATTTCCTGTTCGCAGAAAAAATTTAAGTCCAAGTGGCAACGGTATTTATATTAAGCATTTGTTTAGAGAAAAAATGGACGTAGGCAATAGATTCAATCAGGAAATAAAGATAAAGCAAGTGTTGTATTATGTGATTTTCTATTATTGTTTAATATAAGAACAAAAATAAAAATAAAATAGGAAATTAAAATGAATTTTCTCTAAAAGACGTTGTGCTCATCATCAGGACACTAGTTGTAAATTAAATTGAAAATAGATTAAAATGAAAATTCATTATGTCAGAATTGCAGTACTCGTTACTCAAAGTAATATGGAAACTTCAACTACTTGTAGAAGAGAAATAGAGAAGAAACTAAATTTAGTCCAACTATTGCAGATATTTGTAAATGGTCTACCCCATGTCACCAACACCAGATTAACCTATATAGGCTACCGTATACAATTTTATTAAAAAAGACAATAATCCACAAAATAATGGGTTAGAAATATCAACAATAAAATTTGTTTCGCTGAATTAAAAATAGCTTGCTGGCATCTTCACCATTTTCCTTCAGGGGCACCGGTTAAGTTAAAACAAAGTAGCATTATCGCGTTGATGATGAGGAAATTTTTCACTCTTATGCCGGGTTGCAAGAAAACAGTTCTGTAAACATTTAAAAGTCTGTTAGTAAACATCGCTTTGGGCTTTAAAATTATAGGCTGTTGCTAAAGCAGCTTTAAAGGAACTGTTAACTATTCCCTACTGTTAAGATATATAGATAGATGCAAAACAATTGGGCCACCGAAAATGTCAGCTTTCTATGTAGTTGGCCAAGTTGGCCGCAAGGGCGCATTGTCAAATTGTATAATTTATAATAGTACCAAAATTATAAAAGAAATTAAAATAGTAATTATATTTGTATTCTTTAAATTTTAATTGTTAATATTAGGTTACAAAACAAAAAATGTTTAAATATTTAAATATCGTAAAATAAAAATAATAAATACGTTGGTTGCTCTGACTTTCAGATGTTAAATTATAAAGAAACTGGGAATTTACTATAACCTCACTTTTCTCTTCGTCAGATGAATATCTATAATAATTAATAATATCGCTTAATGCGTTTCAGAAACTAAAGAAAACTCAATTAAATTAATGTATTTCTATCCTACCTCTCTCGCGTGATAATATAGTCACTAAATTCTTATTTATTTCAATGAAACAAATCAGGTTAGTGGATACTTTATAATTTTAAGGTCCGAATTTCAGCATTTAGTTTATAGACAGTTTTTACGAACCAATCACCTTTAAATACGTTCTTGCAACCCAAAATTATTTAGCGGAAGGTTTAAACGACAAAAAGCGTTTAACGAGCCGTTAAATACGTTCTTGCAACCCGGCATTACTCTTACAAATAATTAAAGGATGTCGAATAGGTATATATGTTGAAACCAAAAAACTTTCGGCCCAAATCATTTATTACCTATGCCGACGTTTCGGATGCTACACTCCACCCATTTTTTGGACGAAGGCCGTCAACGTACAGTGAGGGACAATATTAAGTCCCACCCATGCCTTTTCTACATGTGATTATTTCATTGTTTTTAAACAAATATTATATATTTTTTAATGGAAACTTTCATGGTTTAAACATAGAAAATTTTCAATAAAGATTTTCATTTTCTTTTTTAAAAACAATGAAATAATCACAAGTAGAATAAGCATGGGTGGGACTTAATATTGACCCTCACTGTACAGTTCTGCACTTTCCAATCGTCATATGTGATCCCACACGTCACAAAGGGTCAAGTAGTGAGTCATGTATAGGAAACAATGACATATATTGTTCCTATGACGAGTGCAGCAAGGCAGGAACTGTGAGTTGACGGCCTCCACTGAGGATTAGAGGCATAGGAAATAAATGAATTGGACCGAAAATTAGATTCTTTCCTTTGAACTCATCAATATACTTAACAAACTTGCTCCAGAGATTTTCATATTTTATATGATTTGATTATTAAAATTAGATTTGAAGAATATTATTATATTGAAAGAGATAAAAAAAGAAGAAAATCCAGTTAATGTAGTTTCTTTATTGATATTCAGACCGTTTCGATCCTAGGTTTGGGCCATCATCAGTAGTTGTTGAATGATTTGTGTTAATAACTATTATAACTGTAAATATATACAAAAAAAACTGTAAATTGTTGATCTTCATTAAATTAGCTCTGATGATGATCCAAACCTAGGATTGAAACGTTAGCCGTGGGCTGAATATCAATAAAGAAACTACATTGACTGCATTTTCTTCTTTTTTTTAATCTCTTCCAACATCTACTCTACAGCCATACATCTACCTGTTATACATCAATATTCTTATAATTTGTAAGGAAGTTTAAAATTTTCAAATCTTTTCCCGGAAGAAGAGTTTGAAATGTCAAGTCAATATTAAAATATTTCCTCCTTTTGAAAGCTGATTATTTTCTTTTACTAGTATAGCAAAATCTTTGCTCATTGTGTGATATTGTGATATAGATAAAGCGTTTGTAATAAGTTTTTTTTTTTTTTTTTAATAAAATTGTGTGATTAATTGATCCATATGTCATCATAGATGATTAACATAGAATGTTTATTAATGTGATATGATGATACCTTGACATATGCGGCAGGGAAAAGGCCCGTTTGGCCAGATTCGTTTATTCCTTCCCACCATCCATCGCCCACATTTTGTCTTAATACTGTCAATTGCTCTCCTGCTGTGATAGAGAGTTCGGCTGTACCTTTTTCACCAACAAAATCATATAAAGCTTCAACCTGAAAATATAATTTATTATTTTATCATTACTATTTCAATTAATAAATTTAAAAAAATTGCTGAGTGATTAAAATATTTAAAAGAAATTAAAATGTTATTAAGGAAAGTTTATATAAATACCTTAAAATTTGACATGATGATTCCTTTAGAAATACTTGTGAGTTAAATTGTTAAGTTAAAACAGACAGGATGACTAACAAGAACCATTTTTTAAATTAATTTCCATTTAAGACTCTAATTATTTATAATTAGAGAAAGATTTAAATTGATGTGATTATAGTAAAAATTAATTATAAATGAGATAAAAAAATATAATAATAATAAATTTAAGTAATTATTATTTGTTATAAGGATTAATTAAACTAGTAAGATAAAAACTGACAGTATCACTAGGTCAGATAGATAGTCAAAAAGCTTTCATTTATCTTAGGTTATATTTTCATTAGCGGGAAAATCAAATATTTTAAAAATTTCCACTGAACCATTATAAAAGGCAGAATGAAGAAACAAAACAAAAATTAATGACACCACATTAAAAATTTTCTTAATTTTGAAAAAATTAATTATTTAAAAATAATAATAACAAATTATTCTTAAAACTCTTTAATTGATTTACCAAAAAAATTAAGGGAATACAAAATTAATATAATATTTACTGATTTACAAGAGATTCAAATAAAAAAAATTTTTTTCTAAAAAATAAAAAAGTTTATTTACTTTTTTTTATTTGAATTACTGTTGTCTGTTATTATTTTTAATATTCAAATTTCTCAAAGTTAGCAGCACTTTTCAAATATGAGCACGGTGAAGCTAGCGGCCAATTCCTAGCGGCTGATTTTTAAATGGCAACGTCGCATTAACAGGCCATGTTAACTAATGTTAAAATATTATTTTTTACAAATTAATTGATATCTCCTTAATTAGTGGATGTATAAAGATGAAACAAATACAGAATTAAATGAATCGAAATATATAATTAAAATTAAGATAAAACCAGTGAATAAAAAAAAAATTTAGATATAAAAAAAAATAAATAACTCCTAAACTAAGCGAGGTGCCCTAACGAAAAAATTAGGATGAATAGAGGATTAAAATCTGAATAGAATGATATATATATTAATAGAGTGGCCCCCGTAGGAGGGGTGAAAAAAAATAAAAACGACTTTTTTCAATCAGATGACTTAAAAAAAAAATTAATTACTCCTAAACTAAGCTAGGTTCCCTAACAAAAAAATTACACTTGATAGAGAATTTAACGCTGAATCCAATGATATATAGATGAATGGGGTGGCCCCCGTCGGAGGGGGTGAAAAAAAATAAAAACTAAAATAATTTAGTTATATGAATCTGCCGCTGGCTTATAACTCAAAAATAAAAAGAGGTGTCCTAACGAAAAAATTAGGGTTGTTTAGAGAATTGAATTCTGCATCGAATGATATATATTTGAATAGGGTGGCCCCCGTCGGAGGGGGTGAAAAAAAATAAAAAGTACTTTTTTTTATTAATAGCTCTTAAACTAGGCGAGGTGCCCTAACAAAAAAAATAACACTTGATAGAGAATTAAAAGATGAATCCAATGAATCATGGGCGTAACTAGGGAGGTACCGGGGGGCCTGCCCCCCCCCCTAGAAGGCTCGTGGCCCCCTCCAGAAAGCTCCTTGCCCCAAGAAAAATTGAGATAATATGGGACTTTCCAGGCCCACCGGAGGATAGCATGCCCCCCCCCCCCCCCAGCCAAATTCTCTAGTTATGCCCATGGTGGTCTTCAAACAATTTTGAAAGCAAAATGAGAACAGCATCAAAAAAAATAATTGATTTTTGAATTTTAAGAGAAAGTAAAGATTAATATGTCAAAATAAATTTGGAAAATCGATTTTTAATCATTTTCAGAACGTTTTGAGACTATAATTTCATTGTTTTTGCTTGAATATTTTATATACTAAGTTATTCAATCAATATCAACTCCTAAATGTGTTTATTTAATTAAAAAACAATAAATTAGGATAATTAGAAAATGAAAGAGGCAGTTAAAATTTGAAGATGTAAAAGGCAATTAATAAACCCCCATTTTATGTGGTCGTAGTTAAATAAAAAATGTCTATAGCTTTATAATTGATTGAAAAGACCAGTTTTGCATTTTTCCACAAATCCAACGAAAAATAAGAGAGATATTGCGACTTTTTGAAAAGCGAATCTGCGCGTGAAGAAAAGCCTAGACAAGAGTGAAGCGAGGCTCCCTGGCTGCACTCTGGGCGCCGATCGAATTAGAAAAAAACAAATTGATGCTCTTCCATCATTTGAAATAATTGCCAAATTGATTGATTTCATCTTTTTATGCTTTTATAAAATTTTATTCGAAACTTTTTTTAACTATAAGAATAAAATACTGCATATTTATCTATAAAAAATTCAATCCTTTGAGAAAAAATAAAATTTCAAAATATTTTGTCTTCAATCAAAGAGATGCTTATTTCTCATAAATATATTAAATAATAAAATCCATCCCTTTAGACCTTTAGTTCATTTATTTTTTTTCTTTAGGGACTGGAATTGAATAAAGACAGACAGCCTTGCAAGCAAATATTGTGCATAATTACAAGGCACCGCCGGCAAGTGCTGCCTCCTGGTGTCCATTCTATAAACCATTTTGTTAAAATGAAAATAATCCTTAATTTAATCAAACAAATTTCATAAAATTAGTATAAATATCACGGAGGGGACAACCTAAAGGGGGGGGGGGGGGGAGGGGACCTAAAAGGCGCCCCCTCCTCGAAAAAGCAAAAATTCAAATATTGTGGTCTATAAGAGGCCTAATTGCATTTGAATAGAAAGAGAGCGAAGGTAATGAGTGCGAGTGAGATGGAGAGAGTCGCTTTAAGATGCTGAGTCTCGCTCCTTGGTGCACACGAACCGGATTCCAAACAATGCGCGTGACGTCATCTTTTCCTAGAAGCTATTAAAGACAGAAATAAAAATAAAACTATTTGTTTTGTTTTTTTATATTCATCAAATTAGAAGAAAAAAACAAATTAAATAATTTAAAAAATGAATATGAAAAAATTATTTTAATAAAGGAAATAAATATATTCTGACTTTTGATTGATTATTGAGGTGGGATTTATTTATTTTTCTTCCTGAGACGGGTGTTAAAGGCGCTTTGGCCTTAACAATTAACAATGATATAATTTAAAAAAATATATTTTTCTTCCGTTAGTATCCACTCAAAATGGACCTATTCCCACAAATAAAAATATTTTTTTAAATAAAATATTTTAAACTATTAAGATCCTTGTGTCCTTTTCATGGGCGTAACTAGGGGGATGCCGGGGGGCCTGCCCCACCCCAGAAAGCTCCTTGCCCCATGAAAAATTGAGAAAATATGGGGCTCCAGGCCCACCGGAGGATAGCTGGGTCCCATGCCCCCCCCCCCCCGAGCCAAATTCTCTAGTTGGTGGTCGCCCATGGTGGTCTTCAAACAATTTTGAAAACAAAATGAGAACAGCACAAAAATAATTGATTTTTGAATTTTAAGAGAAAGTAAAAATTAATATGTCAAAATAAATTTGGAAAATCGATTTTTAATCGTTTTCAGAACGTTTTGAGACTAAAATTTCATTGTTTTTGCTTGAATATTTTATATACTAAGTTATTCAATCAATATCAAGGCCTAAATGTGTTTATTTATTTAAAAAAAACAATAAATTAAGATAATTAGAAAATGAAAGAGGCAGTTAAAATTTGAAGATGTAAAAGGCAATTAATAAACCCCCATTTTATGTGGTCGTAGTTAAATAAAAAAATGTCTATAGCTTTATAATTGATTGAAAAGACCAGTTTTGCATTTTTCCACAAATCAACGAAAATAAGAGAGATATAGCGAGTTTTTGAAAAGCGAATCTGCGCGTGAAGAAAAGCCTAGACAAGAGTTAAGCGAGGCTCCCTGGCTGCACTCTGGGCGCCGATCGAATTAGAAAAAACAAATTGATGCTCTCCCATCATTTGAAATAATTGCCAAATTGATTGATTTCATCTTTTTATGCTTTTATAAAATTTTATTCGAAACCTTTTTTTAACTATAAGAATAAAAGACTGCATATTTATCTATAAAAAATTTAATCCTTTGAGAAAAATAAAATTTCAAAATATTTTGTCTTCAATCAAAGAGATGCTTATTTCTCATAAATATATTAAATAATAAAATCCCTTCCTTTAGACCTTTTGTTCAGTGCTTGTTAAACTTTTTGAGTCGCGGCCTCGTTGGGAATCAAATAAATATCTCACGGCCC
>JAKCPI010023035.1:0-20503 GCA_023213315.1 Euborellia annulipes
TACATATCTGGTTTACTAAAAAATCCCACTCAATTATCTTAAAAAAAATCTATATAGCCGGAGTGTCCGTCTGTCTGTCTGTCTTTATCCAATCCCAGCTCTATCCCCGATCTCTTTAAGGAAAAAATGTTATTATTTGAAATTCCTATCGTCATCCCTGTTTATTTACCCGAGGTGCTTTCTTGTACGAAGACACACACCTTAAACCCAACCGGCCTCTGGCCGTAGCCATCTACCGGCACCCGTGAAGTTACATTATTTCCTATCTCTAACTCCTCCTCCTTCGTTCGTTTCTAGCTAGTGAACTAATCCTTATTTCTTGCATTCATCCGGTTCCTTTTATCCAACCTCTTCTATGCTATGGAGGATGTCCTAGTTTGAGGAGGAACTCCCTCAGCACCGACACCTTTCGAAGAATGCATCACTGAGAGAGAACCTTCTTTACGTACACTGTAAAAAAAATATGAATTTTCATTCATATCTCATAAACTTTGGTGGTTTAATTTTAATAGACCTAGGATATGAGTTAAAATTAATATACAAGTATATGAATAAGTATCGCTTTAAAAAAAATATGAATTTTCCTTCTTTTTTCACATACTTTCGTAGTTTAATTTTAATACACCCAGAATGTGAATTAAAATTAATATAAAAGTTTATGAACAAATTACCAACTTTTAAACTTATCTTTTTCTTTGTGTGCCGCCAAATTTTGAAATCGTTAAAAGTGTACCGCGACAAGTTGAGAATCACTGGTCTAAACGTTCTCAAATAACTCGACTACCTCAAGGAATTTTTATTAATATTATTTTATAATTATTTTAAGGAAACTTGAAATTATTCTTTTAAAATTCATTTCCAAAATCTATATTGATTAAATTCTGGTTTGAAATTCGCGCTCTAAACTATTTAAATATTTATGAAGTCATACTAATTAAATAATTTTTATAAAGTAATTCAACTAAATAGCTATAGAAATTAAAATTAAAATTAACAATTTCACCAAAATAATTAATTTTAAAATATACAAGAAATTGGTTAGGTTGGCACCAGGTTGGCACCAAATTCTGTTTTTGAAGTAGCTGATTTAACGCATAGATAATTGAACGTGTATTATTATTTAAAATGAAATATAAATATTTAATCAATATATTGAAATAGGAACATTTTACTAACAAAATCGTAAGTATTGAATTTGAATTTTTTCATTGAAATTTTTTTTTCTCAATTTCAAATCAATTATTGTTTGTCATTTTTCAGGTGAGGTTAGTTAATTCTCCAACCAGGGAATAAACTACAATCATACTGCAATGGAAATGTAACTCTTTATTACTTCTCAAAGAAGATGAAAATCGACATATTTTTTGTATTAAATTATTAAAATGATTTGTATTTGTGTTTAATTTACTTGGAAATGTATAAAAATTTATTTTTTGATACAAATTTATTATTTTAATACTTTAATTTGTTTTATTATTTAGTAAAATTGTATATTTTAATATAATATAATTTTTTTTTAATAAATAAAAAATAAAATAAATAAAAAAAAACTATTATTTCACCTAGACCACTCACTTTCCCTCAAAAGTATAAACTCGTAAGGACTTTAATTTATGTTTATTAAAGCTTTTGTGGTTTGAAATATTATTATTAGGAGAATTTTTAATTATAGACCACATATTTGTATTAAATATTTATTAAAAATATATATATTTGTACAGTATTTATATATTTTTAATAAATATTTAATACAAATATGTGGTCTATAATTAAAAGTTCTCCTACTTTCATTTTTCACAAAAAAGTATATTGTTTCTCATAAACCCCGTAATTTAAATTTCATATACCAAAAATGAATTTATTCATATACCAAAAATGAATTTATTCACATACCCGAAAATGAATTTTTTCATATACCCGAATATGAAAAATTTCATATCTGGAGTTGTGAAAATTCATTTTTGGTATATGACCTTTCTCATATACCCAAAATGAATATTCATAAACAGTTTGTGTAACAGACTTCCTATACATGTGTATGAATCTGGCTCGAAAATTTTTAACAGTGTAACTTCCACAGGACGGGATGTCACAGCAACTCCCTCTCCTCGTAGAGTTGTCTGGGGGTGGGGAGATCCAATATTCCAATCCAGTGCTTGCTTGAGGATTTGTTTACATTAAATAAATATTTTTGTTTAATGAAAAATCCCGCACGCTCAGAGGTTTGAACAGGGATCTTCTTTGTAGAGGCCGGCACCCTAGCTCACTACACCAGCGAGCCCCCCAAGGAAAATATTAAATTAAAATTTAATTAAATAACAATTTTTAATATATTTCATTTGAGAGATCAAAATTACGAGAAGTTGGCCAAATAGAGCGTGAAAGTGTACAATGAGGAACAATATAAAGTCCACCACATGCGTTGCTCCACTTGTGATTATTTTATTGTTTTGGTGCTTAATGCCTATTACTTCTGTATTTATATACTAATTTGTGATATTTGCACACAATGATGGGCTGAATAAGCCCTATGTACATCTTAATTTTAATAAATAAATAAATAAAAAAGAATTGTTTAATGGAAACTTTCATGATTCAAATTTTCCAATAAATCATTTTCTTTAAAAAAAAAAAACATTGAAATAATCACAAGTAGAAAACGCTTGGGTGGGATTTAATATTGACACTCACTGTACTTATCAGCAGAAACTAAATATATGCCTACACAAAATCTGGTGTGACAAGCATAGAACACAACTTTTAATTATCTCAACTTTAAGGGAATAATTGATGCGGGGTATTTTATAAAATTTATTTTTTCATCATCCAATCGGGCAGATAGATTATCATCCTCTTTGTCTCTCTTCTCCCCTTAAACGACACAGAAGGGGGGGGGGATGAGAGAGTTTTCCATTAAAATGAAATCACATTGCCATCCATTATT
Organism: Euborellia annulipes; assembly: GCA_023213315.1. Lineage (NCBI taxonomy): Eukaryota > Metazoa > Arthropoda > Insecta > Dermaptera > Anisolabididae > Euborellia > Euborellia annulipes. The sequence goes on from JAKCPI010023035.1 coordinate 2,945, forward strand.
CATTTTGTTATCAAAACATACATCCCATGCCACAGAAACCACCAAAACCCGCGACAGAACAGAACATATCATATCGAATTATCAAATTATCGATTGACAGACAGACAGACAGACAGACTGAGAGTTTAAAATTAATGACAAGTCTTTAATTAAAGATTGTTTCTTTCTATGATGCGTCCGTCTTCTTCTTCCCCTAATAGACTTTTGCATTTATGTCCGTCAGTTAAAATGCAATAACGACTAAATAATACGGTTTTTGGTTTGGAAAAAAAAAAAAGGAGGACGCCAGCCGCCGCACGGCACAGCGCAGGATTTTATTGGGCAATTTGGACCGCCACCGTGCGTGCGTGCGTGTGCGTGTGCGTTGGCATGGCTACCATCCGGGGGTAGGCGGGTTGCCTAGCAACCGTTTCCAAGGCGGCTGCCTGCCTCTCGCGCGCACCATAACTAAAATCTAGAATAGACCAAAAAAACAGAAGGGAATTTTATTATTTTCGACAACTGTTATTAAATTTTATAGACCTAAAAATATCAATTTTGATATTTAAGAATGATAAGATGAGAGAGAAAAAGAGACGATCTATCTCTTTTACTCTTTCATAACTTTATAATAGAAAACCATTTATGCGAAATAAAATAAAAAAAAAGATTGAATTTTATCGCTATAATACTTTGAATATTAAAAAATTTATAATAATAATAATAATAATAGAATTAAATAAAATTTAAGAGTCTATATATATAAAAATGAAATGGGAAAAAACGTATGTTCTATAGAAATCCACTATTTTCAATTAATCTATTTGAAATTACATACACTTATAGTAAGTACATGGACCAGGGAGTGACGTAGTAATAATTTGAATCGCTTAAATATTTTAGTTGGATAATTAATTATAATCAATTTTCTTCAATGTGGGAACACAAGTAGTGATGAGAAGTGGCTGTAGACTTTGAATTGGGCATAGGAGACTTTGCAGCCAAATTTTATTTAATTAATTAACCGTTGACGTTTCGGTCACAAATCACGACCTTCCTCAGGACGATTAATTGTTAGAATACAAGATTAACCGAATTATATTTAATTATCATTGTAGATTATACAATATTTATTTGAAACGTAGACTCACCGAGTACTGCAGATATTATTCAATAACGAGGTTTAGGCCTTTTCAGTACACAAATAAAAAATACAATTTTTAAAAAAGATCATATTTATTTTAAAAGGTTAACAAACCAATGTAGGTTTCGACAGCTTCCAGCTTGTCTTCCTCAGGGTCGGGTTTGTACCTAGAAGGGTTTACATTTTAAAAATTAACAATTTTAAATTATTTATATAAATTTTACATTATATACCTTTTTATTGGTGATTTTTAGAGAAATCCTCTCCAGGAACAAACCTTCTTTTCCATATAATGCCCAACACTTTCTTATCAATATACATCAGTGCGATTAATTTTATATAAAGAAAAACAAAATTTATTTATAATTAATCGCATTTTTTAACTGATAAGAAAGTGTTGGGCATTATATGGAAAAGAAGGTTTGTTCCTGGAGAGGATTTCTCTAAAAATCACCTATAAAAAGTTATATATAATATATAATGTAAAATAGAATTTGTTAGTTGAATGACTGTAGATATTCAATTTGGAAGAGGGACCAGGGAGCCTTCCTGGTGAACAGCAGTCAGGGAAAATAAAAAATTGTATTCTTTGTTGCCGACGTTTCGGGCGCTAGTCGCACCCATCCTCAGGGCAAGCAAATTGTCAAAATATAGTACCAGTTTTGCGGCACTGGGAATTCATTTCTTGTTGATACATGTATTTATTATTTCTATGCATCGAAAGTATGTACAATTCTTAAAATGTTTTATTACAAAAATTAACAAGACGTTGTACCTGACACCGCATTTAAACAGCAAATGATGATTGCTTTTTTGCTGTTTAAATGCGATGTCAGGTACAACGTCTTGTTAATTTTGTAATAAAACATTTTAAGAATTGTACTTTCCATGCATAGAAATAATAAATACATGTATCAACAAGAAATGAATTCTAGTGCCGCAAAACTGGTACTATATTTTGACAATTTGCTTGCCCTGAGGATGGGTGCGACTAGCGCCCGAAACGTCGGCAACAAAGAATACAATTTTTTATTTACCCTGACTGCTGTTCACCAGGAAGGCTCCCTGGTCCCTCTTCCAAAAAAAAAAAAAAATGTGTAATGTAAAATTTATATAAATAATTTAAAATTGTTAAACGCTAAAATGTAAACCCTTCCAGGTACAAAACCGACACTGAGGAAGACAAGCTGGAAGCTGTCGAAACCTACATTGGTTTGTTAACCTTTTAAAATAAATATGATTTTTTTAAAATTGTATTTTTTATTTGCGTACTGAAAAGGCCTAAACCTCGCTATTAAATATTTATTTGGACTATATGTATTAGAGAGAGATGAAATGATAATTAAATATAATACTCTTAATCTTCTTGTATTCTAACAATTAATCGTACGTACTTTCATCATATTCTTAAATAATATAAATATTATACAATTTGTTTCTGAAAATAAATATTCTGACCACATGTCCTGAGGAAGGTCGACGGTTAATAATTAACTAAAAAATTTTTATTTAATTCCTTGACTGCAAAGTCTCATATACCCAATTCAAAATCTACAAGTTGGCTTGGAAATTAGCGAGCGTCTTTTGTGCTTTCCATGTATACGACTTGGGCTGTGGGAAGAACTACGCAGTAGTTGAAAAATATAATAAAAAAAAAAAAAAAACTTAAAAAAAAAAATGCTTTTATTTAAATTGAACTAAAAAAAGAGAAATAATTTAATTTAATTGTTCTTAATAATAATAATAATAATAATAAATTTTAATGTATTTAGATACAAAGTATATATACATGGAGAGAGGTACAGAAAAGCATTTGCTTGAGACTCTTTGAGGCTTTGGTGACAAGCACTCTCCTGTATGCGGCTCCAATATGGAGTCTTCGATACTTGGATTCAACAGAAAAGATTCAGATGAATTTCTTTAAGAAACTCTTATACTTGCCGAGAACTACACCGAACGCAGTGGAAGGCTTGAGACTGGCTCAATCAGGCTAGTCTACATGATCCTGGAAAAAACCTTGAATTGGATTCAGAAGATCCTAAACATGGACGATGACCGTTATCCCAAGAAATGTTTTTTGAAATTGGCCTCTTTGTCGCATGAGGGTGGCTTGAAATATAATTGGTACTCTCAGGCAAGGTGGCTGATCAAATCTATTGCTGATGAGGAGGTGGATCTTTTGAGCATTTGCTCCGTGAGGACCCCTGCTGGATCAGGCGCTTGTTGAGTTCAGAAGGAAACTGATTTCCCAGGATATTGATTTTATAAATACCCCAAATTTTAGCCTTATATACAAATCGCTCTTTGTTTGTGCACCGGAATACGATTCCCAATATTATTTAAGACAAAGTTAAATTTTAACATTGCAAGACTGCTGGCCCAACTTCGAGTAACTAATAAATTTGTTTTGAGGCTTTTTGTGAATAAGTGCGCCTATAGAATAGATCAGAATATGGACTGCAGCATCTGTAACTTAGGTGTGAAGGAAACATTGTTCCACATTTTCTCGGTCTGCCCTCACTACAATGAGAAGGAGATATCTTGGTTGGGTCACAAATATAGAGAACGAAGGCGATCTGGCAAATGTTTTTCGATCGAAGCAGATTATTGAGTTGAAAAATATCTATTATTTTGTCTGTGAGGTATTAAGAGTGAGATCTTTTGGGGCGGATGGTTGATGGACGGTGTATAGTCGGTTCTTGGGTCCTTTGTGGTTCAATGATCATAATTTAATTTAATTGTTCTTAAGTAAGCAAGATTAAGAGAAAGTTGTGTGTTGTGCGACTAGTCACACCAGATTTTTTTTAACTTGTTAGTTTCTTAAGAATCTATAGATAAAATTCTTTTACCCTTAAAATTTCATAAATTTTCTCACTACCAATCCCCCTCCTAATATTTAATTACAAAACAGAATATTTAACAAAAAAAAAAAACAATATCCGTCTGTCTGTCTGTCTCTAGGTCCTTTCTAATCATATAATTAATGTTAAAGAAATTTGCTCTGAAATTCCATCTAACTTTTCTGCTGTCTTGTCTTTTGATTAATGGCAATGAAATTATATTCAAGAGAGATTTATCATCAAGATACACATAACCTACAATTTTTTTTTTTTTTTTTTTTGAAATAAAAGTTATTTAATTAAAATATAACCAAGAAATAAGTATGAGAAGAAGGAGGCAGACATCTTTTATTTTATATACTCTTTGAGTTTTTTTTTTTTAAGTATCCATTTTCAATGATTAACTCGTCGACGTTCGACGGTAATGGAATGTCTACTTTTACAGCTTATAGAGTTTTTTTTTTTTTTTTTTTTAGTGGTTTAGTTGATAGAGATAAAATTTTATTCGCTTATCCTTATGTGAATATTCCCCCCCCCCCCTCCATCATTCATTCACCCCCCCTCCATCCATCATTTTAACGAAATAAAAATAAAAAATTGAATTAAATTAGCAAATTTCTTCTTTTTTTTTCTTCTTCTTCATCCACCCCCTTCTTTGGATAATTTTTTTTTTATATTTTGTTAATAAAAAATTTATTTACTCTCTCTCTCTCTATCTTCTTAAATTTAATAAATAAATAAGATGATGATGATGATGATTCGATTAAAATAAATTATCTTTTTTTTCCTCTTTCTATCTCTAAAGAAGTTATTAATTTCAAATTGTTTATAAAAAAAAAAGATAATTTTTTTATTAGAATTTTTTTTTTAACCTTCACTTACCTTTTATATATATAGAGAGAGATAAAGGGAAAGTATTGCGAATTTGTAAAAAATTAGAGTTTTAAGAATCATGGGTTGGTATCCCATCAAACCTCTTCTATGCTATGGAGGATGTCCTAGTTTGAGGAGGGACTCCCTCAGCACCGACTTCTTTCGAAGAGTGCATCACTGAGAGGGAACTTTCTTTATGTCCCTTCCACAGGACGGGATTTCACAGCAACTCCCTCTCCTCGTAGAGTTGCCTGGGGGCTGGTGAGATCCAATATTCCAATCCAGTGCCTGCTTGAGGATTTGTTTACATTAAATAAATATTTTTATTTAATGAAAAAATTCCGCAAGCCCAGGATTTGAACAGGGATGTAATGGGACTGACTCTTTAGACAATTATTGTTTCTTTGTGATTTTTGCCAGGTGCATCAAGACTGAATTTTAAATTTTAAGTTCTCCTCAAGTGGTGTTGCTGAAGTTGGTTTATTAAAGAGAAAAAAAACGCTATATTTTCAGCAATATATTTTTGCTGAAAATAATAGCGTTTTTTTTCTCTTTTAAATTTTAAGTTTTTTTTTTTTTTTTTTTTTTTTTTAAAAACATTCACACTTTTTCTCATTCACACTCACATTCACACACACATTCATGCAGTCTTTTCGGCAACTTAGGCCATATAAGACTTTGACGATAACCGTTGTAGAGAATATATCTATTGTGGGTTCAGGCATTTCTATTTAAGCCATCTGGTATCCAAATGGCTTAAATAAAATCATCGGACTGCCTGGGTCCGAACCCGCGACGTTTGGTATAGGAGGTAGGCGCGCTACTTACTACGCCAAACCCGGGGGCGAATTTTAAGTTTTGTTCTTTATGAAATTTATTTGTTTTCTTATTATATAGAGCAGCGGTTCCCAACCCGTGGGTAGGGACACGAAAAAAGTATCGATACTTACTAGTATCGATACTTTTGTTTCGATACTAGTACTTTTTTTTACTCGATACTTTTCTTTCGATACTTTACTCATATGAGTACTTGATTGCCGGTATCGAATGAAAAGTACTCATTCAAATATCATTTTTTTTTTAAAGTTTTTTCGGCATCTTAGGCCATATAGAGAGACTTTAAACGTTATATAAATATTTTAATTGCGATTCTGCCAAAGAATATCTCATATTCTTTTTTTCTCTTGATATAAATAGCAAGTTGATATATAACAGATGGTCGATATTTGTGGGATAGACTTTATTCCATCATATTCCTAATAATTATTTATTAATAATAGAAAATTTGATACTTTTTAATAAAAACCTTTTAATTTAATAACATTAAATTTCTAATTTAATTTTTTTGTATTATTGCCAACTGTATTTACTAAATTTAAAAGTGCGCAAATATTACATAGAAAGGCTGATATATAAACTAATAAAAATACTGGTCGACAAGGTTTTTTTTTCACAAGAAATCTGATTAGTGAATTTAGTACATTTTTTTATAGTGAATTCAGATATGTAGTTAGAATTTTTCCATCAGCCGTTTAGAGCACTTTTTCTATTAAAAATATTTTTCTATATATCTCTAAAAGTGTGCCTGATGGGGAAAAACTGAAATGATATTTGAATTTATGAAAAATATTTCTAGAATCTCATATCTATATCTTTATTCTTGTGAAAGAAAAAAGTTCATTTATGTCGACCAGTGAAAATGGACAGACTTTTATTTTGGCGAAATCCGTATTTTGGTTGAGAAAACCCCGTCCTCCTGGTGCTCATTACTTTGAGGAAAATGGCGCACCAGTATACCCCATTGATCTTCCGTTGGGCCCTTTGAACGACATCAGGAGCCTAAGATGCCGAAAAAACTTAAAAAAAGAGGAAAAATACTCATACTTTAAAAAATACTCGATACTTGGTGGTATCGATACTTTTCATCCGATACTTTTTGGTATCGATACTTTCCTTTCGATACGATACCAAGTACAAGTATCGATACTTTTCTTTCGATACCGTATCCCTACCCGTGGGCCCCGGACGTCTAAGAAAAAGATAAAAATTATATATCTTCTCTATCCATATAAATGACAAAATTAGGAAAGCTGAAGTTTAATATATATGACTAATTATAAAATAATAATTGTGAGATTTAATTATTCAATTTTTAATTTTAATTACCTATATCTATATTTTATTTTAATACTTTTACTATTTTACCAAAGACCAATCTCTGTCTGTCTGTCTGTCTGTTTGTAACGCATAGACTCCGAAACTACTGGACCGAATTTCATGGAGTTTTTTTTAATGGGTAGGGAATTTTCCGGGGGTGGTTTTAGGCTATCATTATATCGAATTAGGGGTAGGGAACCTCCCCTTTTTGGGGGTTATCAAATACCCCATAGCAAAGCATTGGAAAACAGGATCTAACTCGCTTTACGAAAAATATATTTATCAAATCTTTAAAATGAAAAATAAAAACTCTTCCTCATAATTAATTAAAATACATTTATCTGGACAACTCTTAGTCATATCCCGAGACGCCGCCCGCCAGGGTCAGCGGGGTAGGGTTGCCGCAGCTACTATTTATATAAAATTATTAGGGTTCGACCGAAACAAGATTTTCAGCCGAAACCGAAACTTCTATTTCCTATACAAAATTCATATCATTTTACCTTTTTTTTTTTTTTTAACTTTTCCCTAGCAAAACGAATTTTTTTCCGGGCTGAAAATTTTTCCCCTAAATTTTTTCCGGCCCTTTTTCGCTTGGAGGAAAATTTTTTCTCTTTCATGTGGAAATCATTTGATATTTTTTTTTTCGTGAGCCAGGTCTCATCCCATCTTTTCAAACTCAGGTTTCGGCTAGTTTGGGGCCGAAACAGAAACCACGGCCGAAACCAGGATTTTTGGCCGAAACTATAACCTAAACCGAATATTTGGTCGGTTCCTAAAAATTATATATGGTATATTCACTGGGCCTCAGAGTTTTTTTTTTACGGAAAAAGTGGGCCGCACATCAAAAATGGTTGGGAACCACTCATATAGAGATTTGAATGATTATTATGACTTTAATTATTTAATAGTTTAGATATACATACCTATACTTATTGAGTTTTTTTTTTAAGAAATAAGCTTAATTATTAAGTTTTTTTCATGTATTTATTTGTTTTATATATGTTTCCATAATTTACGTAGTTTTTTTCTTTTTTAGGTACTTAGAGTAACAGGTCACGCACCAAAAAAATTTAGTGAAGAAATAATTAAATATAGAATGCAGTTTCACCATCTTTTTTTTATTATAATACATTTGTCTATCAATTAAAAATTGTTTTTCCTTAAGCTGGCGCCATTCCCCTGGTCTCCCCTATTAACACTCTTATTTATATTCAGCGTAGATTTTACTAACGATTTAAAAGCCTGTTTTGTTTATGATTGTTTTTGATATTAAATAACAAAAACTAAAATTTTTTTATTCTCTTTCGGCTGGTAAAGATTATAGTATTTTATGTATATATGACTTTCGCGGGACGTTCCACACGCTGATTTCCCAGGGGCCATCCACCCGAGGATTTCCCCATTGCTCTTCTCATTTGAAAAAAATTAAATTTGAGTTCAGAGGGTTGAAGCACGCAGTAAGCAGACAACCCAGCTAGTACTAATAAAAAAAAAATTTTCTTTTTGTACGGTTGAATTGAATATCGTTTATACGGGACTAGTTTTTGAAAGAGAACACAAATTAATTCTAGAATGTAGCCTTGGTTGCCCCCTCTCTTTTTCCTTCAAATTAACTTATTATAATAAATGTTTTAAAGATTTGCATGGATGGTAAAGAATATAATTTTCTTTTGTTTTATTTTGAAGTCTAATAAAATACACTAATGTTATTGTATTCAAAGATTATTAATTTATTATGCCAGATAATTTTATTCAAAGGAGACAAGTCTTTTGCTTTTTGTGTTGCCTATCTTCCAGCAAGCAAAAACTAACACATGTTTGAATTGTTCTTGAATAAAGTGATTCATGCTATCGAAATTGCTCAGGGGCCCACATCTTGTGGGTACGTGGATGGCGACCACGAGCTACCCGAGCTGGGACTGGCAGTCCTATTCTAGTCTAGAGCCTGAACAAATCTGTGTTTAAAGTAAAAATACTAGGTTTCGCGATTTTTTTACAGCCGGGATATGATTAAGTAAAAACGGACAGACGGAAGGCCCCGCTGCTAGTATTCAATTAGAAAAACTTAAAAAAAATTTGTTTTTTTTTTTTTACTTTTTTAGATTAGAATCAATTTTTTTTGTTATATATTATTTATATTCTATTACAAATAATAAATCAATTACAAAAACAATTATTTATTTATAACCATATTAAAATGTTAAACAAATATAATACTATAAATTTGATAAGTACTAAATAATGACTAGTTGCGCTAACCATACTTTCTCTTACCTATATTTATATATTTTATTTTATTTTTAATAAGATTCTTTGTTTTTCAGCTCTTGACAAGCACAGTACACAACTTTCTCTTACCTTACTAAAGTTAAGACGAAATAGGAGCGATTTTTCCCGATAAGATGGCGTTGTGTGTCATAAAAAGTATGCCCAAAAATCAAGTAATTCAAAAATTTGCCAAGAGATGCCAGAATGGTAGCTAATAATATTTAATGCATTTTCATTGATCTTTTAACAATAAATACTTTATAAATGTTATTATATATTATGTATCTTTTATAAAAGCATAAAAATATATAGATATAGGCTATTAGTGGATCGGCTGTTAGACTATCCTGCCATCTATTGCAAGAATGCTGAACTAATTTGACAGTTGATTTTTAAATAAATAATCTAACAATTGTAAGCTTATTTTAAAAATTTCTTAATTAATATGTGATTAATAATAACAATAAATTCATTTTTAAATTAAAAAAAAATTAAAGATTATTGGGACAGATTGTTTTTTTGTATTTGCTTGATAACAAAGAAATTAATTACGATAATTTTTGAAAAAGTTATTAAAAAAATTATAGCTCGGTGTCCCAATAATCTTTTATGAATTTAATTCATTAAAAAAAAAAAAAGCATTGAAAAATTCCTTATAATAGTTTAGTTTTTTTTTAAGTACGTTTAGACGTCGCTCCTGAACCCCTTAAGAGAAAATTTTGCGCTTGTCGCTGTGCGACTAGTCACATTTTTTTTGTTTGTTTTTGAATTAAAATTAAAAAAAATAAAAAGAAAATGCTTGGATTTTGAATGTCTCAATTTGATCCCTGTTGGTCCAGGTTCATCCTCTCTCTTTCTCTCTTGTTTTAATCAAGTTGGTGGTATGTGGTATAAGAGAGAGAGAGAGAGAGAGAGAGAGAGGAAATTCGCCATGCTGATGAGTCTATTACATTGCAACGTTATCTAGTGTTTAGTAGCGGCAAGTTTGCTTCTCGCCTTCTACAAACACACACACACAAACACTGTGCGTGTGCGTGTGTGTGTGTGTGTCGCCTCGGCCAAACTGAAATCTGTTTTATCTGAGTTGAGGGAGTTGCCTGGGTCCCTAATGCCATTTATTTTATAATAACCTCGCGTTGTGTGTGCCTGCCGCGCGCGCGTAACGTAACGTCGTCTACCCTCCACCCCCTCTGAGAGAGAGAGAAAGAGAGGAAGACAGGTAATGGTTAAATGAAAGCCAACACACACACACACACACACACACACACATACATTTGAAGTGAATGTAATATACGAACTAAAGACATTGCACTCACACCCCAATTATGTAATCTAATTCACTAAAAAGATAGCAACACAAGCACTATTTTATTATTTACACACACAAAAAGGACATTTATCAAAAATAAATTATTATTAAAATTATTATTGAAAAGGCTGGAGGGTCCATAAAAAAAACGGAACGATAGACAGATTTTGTCCTTTATTTAATAGTATAATATATAACAGAATTATAGATTAGCATTAGATTGATAAAAATGTAAAAAAAAAACATGATTGTGTGGTTTTATGAAAGCACGATGCAAGTGAAACTTTTTTTTCGGATCGTAGGCGTTTAACTGAAAATTTTTAGAAAATTGTTCAATTAAGAGTATTAAAATCGCGTTTTTTAATCTTAACTTAATAATTGGAAAATGTAAATCAATAGACGCATGTTAAAAACTGAGAACAATATTTATTTAGTAATTGAAGATTTTTGAATCATTTTAAATTATTTAAAAATTATATTTTATCAATTCCAAAAAATTGAATAATTAAATCTCACAATTATTTTTTTATAATTCGTCATATATATATTAAATTTCAACTTTCCTGTTTTTGTCGTTACGGCTTGTGACGTCATGGCTTGTAACGCGACATGCTGATGAGAAGAGTGAAAAAAAAATTTGAGAGGATCAACTAAAAGTTTCACTTTAAAAATTATTTGGAAATTAATATTATAGTGAATCTTATTCTGGTGCCACTCTACTTAGAGAGAAAATATTCTCAAAATTACTGGGAAACTAAATTTTATAGTGAGTAAGTGTTCTACCTGATTAAAATCTATTAAGAAGAAAAGAAGACACAAAATCTGGTTGTGACAAGCATAAAACACAACTTGCTCTTACGTTGTCTCGCGAGTTTTTTGTGTTCTTCTAGTTCGATTGAATCGGGGTATAATTGGTTTCTCAATAATGTTGAAAAGCCACTTGTTCGGGATATTGGACAAAAAAAAAAAAAAAGATAATTTAAGAAAACAAATTGTCAAGAGATAAATATGTAATTTTGCATTGTATTAACTGTTTCGGATAATCTAACATTTTCAGAATCCGGGCATAGGGCCGTTCCCGTTTAGGCCGGATTAGCAAGTCTCATCTATAAATTTTCTGTAAATTTCACCTATAAATATTCTATAAATTTAGTCACTATAAATTTGTTTTCTCAATAGTCTTTAGGGGTCGTCCACATATTACGTAAGCCTTTTTTGACGATATTCTATTCCCCTCTGTCACAGTTAGTCACATATAAACAAATATTATGTCACGCCTCAATATAGACACTACCCCCTCCGAAAACTGAAACTTGTTTTAAACTTTTTGTTTAACAATTTCCTATATAAAATTCATTTTTGTTTTAATAAATTTTCCCAAAATTCATTTTCCAAAATTCCAATTCCATTTGCGAAAATCATTTGGCCTTTTTTTTTTTAGTATGCTCATCTCATCTTTTCAAACTTAAAAAATTTTATAAAATCAACTTTAAACGCTTAGAGAATTCCCCCCGAGTCCCCCATGTCACAAATAGTAACGTTTTAGCCAGACCCTGTCCCCTCCTAACACGCGTAACGTAATATGTGTTCGACCCCTTAAAGTATATTTTTTCTAATAGATGGCATCACGGATTCATTTGAGCCTTATAATTATTCAATCGTTTTTAATAAAATTATCTATCTTATTTACATTAAATTATAGGATTGGAAAAAAAAATTAAAATTTTTAAAATTAAAGAGTTTGACCATCCGGGATTGAACCCGGAATCTCCAGCCTATCCGAGGGCTCTCAGGTCCCAAATTTGATGAAATTTTCCGTACATAAAGCGTATTTTTTTTGTGCTCTCCTATTACACTCTACTACGATTGTGTGAGAAATTATACAAAAAAAAAATAAAATGAATCCTCTCTTTTATTTTCTGTTATCAAGAGATCTTTTTCTTCAAAGAGTGAGAGTTTAGGGCGTGGAAGACACCCAACAACAACACATGGCCACATCACTCTCTCTCGCCCAGCCATCCATCCATCCATATGGTCCAGAAGGCGGGGAGAATGAAAAAAAAAAACGAAGATTAACACCGAGATTTTGATTAGACAGTTGGCATTAATTAATTTCCCACCTTTTTTTTTTTTGATTATAGCATATTGCTTTTTTTTTTAAATTTTTGATGATGATGTGAACTAAAAAAGAAATCAACTCTCTTGTGTACAGTAGACTAGGTGCAAAATTGAAGCCATAACCCTTTTTATTTTATCTTACCTATATATGTAGAAAGTTTTGGATTCATATTAACAATTTGATATCAAAATTTCTGAAACGTAACTCGAGGCTTTTGGAAAAAATCGGCCAAAAGAGTACTAATACTTTACTGATGTAATTTTTCAGTTTTTTAAAGTGGAACTTTTATTTGTTGACCTGAAATTTTTTCGCTCTTCTATCAGCATGACGCGTTACAAGCCGTGATGTCAAAGGGCGTGACGCTACAAGCCGTCATGGTTCCGCGTTACAAGCTGTGATTACAAAAATAGGAAAATTAAAATTTAATATGTATGACGAATTATAAAAAAATAATTGCGAGATTTAACTATTCAATTTTTAAATTGATAAAATATAATTTTTAAATTAATTTAAAATGATTCAAAAATCTTCAATTACTAAATAAATATTGTTCTCAGTTTTTAACATGCATCGATTGATTTCCCATTTTCCAATTATTAAGTTAAGATTAAAAACTCGATTTTAATACCCTTAATTGAGTAATTTTCTGAAAATTTTCAGTTAAACGCCTACGATCCGAAAAAAAAGTTTCACTTGCATCGTGCTTTCATAAAACCATATAATGATTTTTTTTTTTCGATTTTCTCAAAATTTGCTTCAACGATTTTGATTAAAATTCAAAAGTCAATTATTTTTTAGATGCTCTTTAAAATGTATTTTCTCATTTTGTCATTGAAATCTTCTGAAGACCACTTTACTCTTGTACTTCATAGAAAAAATAGGAGGCCATGGTGACCAAAATATTTTTTTTTTATTAATTTTACATCTTGAATTCTAATATATCGGCGGAAACTAAATATTTATCTGATGTCACAAACACAGAACAGACGGTTGTGTGCTGTCCGATCGGTCACGTCAGATTTTTTTAATTTATAATAAAAAAAAATTCTTTATAATAGTAAAACTACATTAAAATGACTATAAATAAAATAGCATAATATTTTACTATATAACAAATGAATTGTTGTTGTTGTATGTTCAACACGATAAATGCATTTAAGGGAGGTATACAAAATTTGTTTGCAAAATGGTCGAAACTAGTTTTATTTAATGATAAAATGAAAATTTTGATAAATCGAAATCTATTTATTCTTAACAATTTTATATACCTACTCTGTATTCCATATTTATTGGGTTGAAACATAGTCTTCTTTTTTTTTTTCTTTTTTAAAAACACTCACACTTTTTTCTCATTTACACTCACACACACACATGCACAACTTAAGACTTTGACGATAACCGTTATCTTAATAATATATATATTTGGGGTCCAAGCATTTTTATTTAAGGCGGTTCAGGAGCGAGCTAAAAAAAAACTAGACTAATATAACGAATTTTTCAATGCGATTTTTTTTTTAAATGAATTAAATTCATAAGAGATTATTGGGACATCGAGCTATAATTTTTTTAATGACTTATTAAAAAATTATCGTAATTAATTTTTTTGTTATCAAGCAAATACAAAAAAACAATCTGTCCCAATAATCTTTAATTTTTTTTAAATTTAAAAATGAATTTATTGTTATTATTAATCACATATTAATTAAGAAATTTTTAAAATAAGCTTAGATGATTTATTTAAAAATCAACTGTCAAATTAGTTCAGCATTCTTGCAATAGATGGCAGGCTAGTCTAACAGCCGATCCCCTAATAGCCTATATTTATATATTTTTATGCTTTTATAAAAGATACATAATATATAATAACATTTATAAAGTATTTATTGTTAAAAGATCAATGAAAATCAACCAAATGCATTAAATATTATTAGCTACCATTCTGACATCTCTTGGCAAATTTTTAAATTACTTGATTTTTGGGCATACTTTTTATGACACACAACGCCATCTTATCGGGAAAAATGTTTAATAAATTACAGTATCATTAAGATTAGGTCTTTTTAAGAAGAAACAAAAATGTTTTAATATATTGAAACTTATCACCTGTTTCAACCAGAGCCAACGGTTTAAATTTAACAAAACTAAATTCCCCAGGTGCAATGTTATTTTTTTTAATTGAAAAAAAAAAAAAATAATTAAAAAATATATTGAGTGTCAAAATTTAATTATACACTACTGTAGATATCTTAACTACTGTTCTAATTTATTATTATTTCTTTTTGTGTAGGTGGCAACAACAACAACAACAACAACAACAGCCAACCTATAACTCAATTACCAATACGGGATCTAATTAAAGGTCTGAAGAACGAAAGAAGAGATCAAATTTGGAGATTAAAAAAAAAGGGCATCTTAAAAAATAAAAATTATTATAACAACGATTTATTAGAAAAAGCAAAGCGTCTCTTTTCTTTCACACACACCTTCAAAAAAGGATATCTTAATTGAACCGTATGAGAGAGATACTTTCACGGATAAATTGCAATTAGATCCTTGTTATCGATTGATGATGATGAAATATTATTAATTTTAACAGGTGTTAAACGAATTAGCTAAGAATCGGGTTAGAGGCCAGACGTCGAGTTGTATAATATAATAATAATAAAATGAATAAAAAAAAAGGTTAAGCATTTACTGGTGTGACTGGCCACACAGCACACAATCTCCTCTTAATTTGTGTTCTGTGCTTTTCACACCAGATTTTTGTGTCTTGATCTATTTAGTTTCCGTCGATATATTAAAATTCAATTTATAAACATGGGTAAATATTTTTATTTTGTTACCATTCCTATGAGGTAAAAGATTCAAAAAATTACAAGTTCAAAATGAGAATATACATTTTAAAGAGCATCTAAAAAATAATTTCTGAATTTTTTAGTGCGAATTTTGAGAAAATCTAAAAAAGTGCTTCAGTAAAGTACTAGTACTTTTTGGACGATTTTGTTAAAAAGCTTCGTGTTACGTCCCAAGGTAATACCTAACTTAAATATCAAATTTCAACCCAAGGGCGGATACAAGGGGGGGGAAGGGGTAAAGGGTAATTACCCTCCGCCCCGAGATTAAAAAAAATACTTTTTTTCGCAAAAAAATTTATTTTTAATGTAAAATTTTAAATATTAATATTACTTAAAAATTAGATTTGTATTTATATTCTGGCAAACAATTACAGAATGCGCTTTTAAATTACCGAAATTGTGTGGTGTGTCACCAGTCACACCAGATTACCCCTCCCTTTAGATTTAGGGACATCAAAACGTATATATTCATCAAAATCTCGACATCGAATTTTTAACATTCAAATTGATATTTTTTTTATACCGGGAGATTTCTATCGGCAGAGGCATCGAAAAAATTGAACGTAGTGAAAAAGTCGTAAACAATAGTAAAGAATATAATATTGACTATTTTTTTGTTAAAATAAAAAATAGCCCTCGGGCTTGGTGTAGTTGGTAGAGTGCTAAGGGAGCGTACCGGGTATTACGTAACCTAATTTTTGAAGATTTTTGACCCCCCTTCCCCCTCTAGACGTTACGTAACGCCCAAGTGGCCATTTTTATCTAAAAGTCACAATTATGTGGGCGCAAAGTATCGGAAATTCGCTAAAATACCAGTTGTTCATCCCCCTCCCCCCTTGTAACGCATGGTAATGTTTTACGAGACCCCCCCCCTCCCCCCCCCAAATTGCGTTACGTAATACTCGTACGCTCCCTAACCTTCTATACCAGTGGTTCCCCAAGGGTGCCGCAAGAATGCCAAGATTACGAGTATTATATTTAATTATCATTGTAAATTATACAATATTTATTTAAGCTATATGTATTAACTAACTAAAATTAAGATTTTTTTTTTTACAGTGAAATTTTTGATTAAATTTTGTTCGTTTTGGTTTTTAAAAAATCATCAAAGAACAAAATTTTTAGCTTTCTGTTTAAAAACACTCAACTCCCAGATATTTTGAGTAACGAACAGAGTTTTGTTGAAAAGAAGATCAAATTTCAGAAATTTGACCCCTTTTAATGCTAAACTAATATTTGTAATAATAAGGTATAATTTAAGCACTCAAGCGATAACGTTATTTAATTATACTTTAATCGATTCTATCTATTTATATTAATAAAATAAGAATAAATAATATTGAAATTAGAAAATCGATTTAAATTTGTGATTGAAATAATAATTTACAAAGTAGCCTCAAATCCAATTTAAATGATAATTTAACTCGCAATTACAATTTACAAATATAAACATTATAGCCGAAGAGTTACAAATATAATTTTTTTTTTTTTGCATGAAATGAGAGAGAAAAATTCCCAATCAATCTCTCAAAAATAACGACATGCTGTGTGGTGTGTGTGTTTATGGGATTCATTAAACTTGAAAATTGCAATTGCTTTTGATCTCTCTCTGGCTCTATTGCATTAAAATTGTATTTATTTTTTTTTTTTTTGTATTAGACTACACCCCCACCTTCGGCCTCAACTTTTTTTGTTTTCCACTATAAGAACCGACAGTTTTTCGACCTTTCCTTTAGAACAGTGTTTCCCTATGTGGGGCAATTTTTTCAGCTCAATAATTATCATTCAAGTTTCTTTAGTGAATTTTACAATTTTTGAATTTTACTTATTTATTTATTTATTCCTTTTCTCTTACCACTCTACACAGCTTTAAATATTGCAGTAATATTGCCAATCTTGTTCAATATTGATAATATTGCAGCGCGAACAGCAATATTCCTATGGCCACCTCAGTGGCGGCTCGTGACCGAGACAACTTGGTAGGCGACAAATATATATAGGCCTATTACTTA
>JAKCPI010023036.1:0-11863 GCA_023213315.1 Euborellia annulipes
ACGAATTTTTAATAAGCCTCACATTGATTTGTGAATAATGAACATTGAGAAATTGATTAAATTAATACATAGACAGATTTCAAGCTAAGGGCGGGATTGAGTGTTTGACCTTTTGATTCTTAATTTTTGTTTTTGTTTTTTTTTATTATTTATTTTTTTATAAAAATTTAGAAAAGAAAAAATTTGTCTATTTGTATATGTTTTAAATCCCTACTACTAAGAAGTGAAATTTATTTAAGTATGAGTGCTTATTTAATATAATTAGTATTGAAATATTTATATATTTATTAATACCGTGCATTTGTAAAAAATTCAGTCTTTTACTCTTGGTCAGTGCTGATGTTTCGGGCCCATTCAATAATAAATTAAGCCCAGGCACCTACTACGATTCTCATAGACAATTAAACATACATTTAATGGTATATGCAGATTTGTGTTGCAATTTTGTATGACCTATATGTATCAATCTAAACAACATTAACAATTTATCGTAAGTTTTTTGTCATGTTTTGTTTTTTATAAAAAAATACTTGTAAAGATTAATTGTAATTTTAACTAGCCAACATCAAATAAATTTTTCGATGACCGTAGGTCCCTGAAGATGGGAGCGACGAGTTCCCGAAACGTCGACGATATTTAAATAAAGTTTTTGTTCTTTGCTGGCTGCCTTCATCTACCTGTTCCTGTTTAAAAATATAATAAAAAAAACTTAAAAAAAAAAAATGCTTTTATTTAAATTGAACTAAAAAGAGAGAAATAATTGAATAATTTGAAAATGTATGACTTAAAATAAAAGTGTGGGGCGCTTCGAAGGGATTCCGAGGCTCTAAGTATATACAATTCCTTGAGCTATCAATGTGCGCCCCACGCTTTTATTTTAAGTCATAAATATTCATCTATGCTAAACACAGTGGTTTTCTTACTCGGTCGAAACTCAAGATTGAAGGCGAGTAGTAGAAACAAAAAGAATTTTTGTTATCATTTTTACAGGTTTATAATGAAGGCCATTTTTTACATCATTTCGGTGCATGCAGCTTCTTCAGAACCTTAAATTACATAAATATTCAAATTATTCAATTATTTCTCTCTTTTTAGTTCAATTTAAATAAAAGCATTTTTTTTAAAAGGTTTTTTATTATATTTTTATTTTCATGAACATTGTGTTTTAATACTTTGATTTTGATAAATAAACAAACCTTGTGTATTTTTTCACATGTATGAATCTGCCCCAAAGCCTGATTGAAAGAGCTTAGAACTCTACAGGATAAATTTTGAACTAGCCTAGCCACTTGTCATATAACTAAAAGAAACTTATAAACATTCTTCCCATAGAGCTGCCCCCCATGCCTAAATGGAATAAGCGTTTGTAGTAGAGGTGGGCATTCTGTTCGCGAACGGGTCGCGTTTTTAACCGTTCGCCGTTCCTCCGTTCGTTGCTTTGACCTGTCTTCGGACAACGGCCGGTCCTCCGTTCATTTGTTTTATCCGTTCTTCGGCGAACAGTCATCCGTTGATTTGTTTTAGCTTTTCTACCTCACTCTTTCGAGTTTGTTCGGGATTTTTTCGTTGAAATTCGGGTGGCGGGCAAACAACACATTTGCCATTGAATTATTCATATCGTTGTTTTTTTTTTAAAGCTTATAGGTTGCTTTTTTTGGTGTTTTTGTTAAGTTTTTTATCAAAATGCATAGATATAACTATTTTTTAACCCTCAAAGATGAGAATATACATTTTAAAGAGAATGTAATAAATAGTTGATTTTTGAATTTTAATCAAAATCGTTGGAGCGAATTTTGGGAAAATCGAAAAAAAAAACTGAAAATCTACATCAGTAAAGTACTAGTACTCTTTAGCCGATTTTGATTACAAGCATTATAATCATACATATACAAGCGATAACAGAAATTATTCCAATTATTACAATCAATAGAAATTCAACTTTATATTTTATATTTTACCTGGGGAAAAGTCATTATGAAAGTGTCATAGTGGATCAGGGGCGTATATATATATGTGTTTGGGAAATTTCGGGGGGGGAGGGGCCCGGGCCCCCTCGGCTCCCTTATATACGCCCCTGTAGTGGATTATACATTGTTGAATGTTGAATTGTTGAATGGATTATACATTGTTGAAAAATTCTTATATAATAAATATAGACCTATACACAGTATGAGACGACCAGGTACCATTTATGTATGAATCCAATACTTTCTCTCTCTATATATTAACATATATATAGACGTAAGAGAAAGTAAAAAACAATTATCAAAAAATTCGCGCAAGCCACGTCTGTGTGTGTTCAATTTTTAGCATGAAGGAATTGAGCTATGAGGATGAAATGTTATATTTAAGTTCAATATAGTGTGTGAGTGTGAGTGTGAATGAGAAAAAGTGTGATGTTTTTTATGAAAAAAAAAAAAAAAAATATCGGCGGAAACTAAATATATCTCGACACGAAAAATCTGGTGTGACAAGCTGTTTGGGTACTTAAAAAAAATCTGGTGTGACAAGCACAGAACACAAGTAAGAATATCCAAACAGCTGAATATTTGACAAGCTATAGTGGAAATCAATTATATTAGAGTTATAAAAAAGACAATGAATTATTGAAAATGTTGTATTTTTTTAATTTGAGGTAGCGCAATGGGATATAAAAAAGATGTATTATAGCTTCAAGTACGGATGACGGCTGCGCGTCTGCCCCCCCCCTCCCGTCGCCCCGCCGGCCTCCCCTCCACTCAGACTCTCTCTACCCACAATGCACTACGCGCGGAGGCCTTGGGTGCGGCAGCCATTTTAAGTTCGATGTTTTTTCTCGGCAGTGTACGCGTGCTTTTAGACTGTCGTGAAGTCTCTCCGGGTTGATGGTGCAGATTATATTCGTTTAAAGTTTATTTTGTGTGCGCTATGGCTGATGCCAAGAAAATAATTCGAAGTGATTTTGAATGTCCGTTGTTAGGCAGCCCAAGTGAATTACCTGAGACTAAACTTCCAACTTATCAAGATGTCCTAAGGTGCTGTTTTCACGAACAGTGCATTCTAGCATTAGATACTAACAAGCCTATTAGTTTCTCTCGGATATCCAATATTGTCGCTCCAAAAGTAAAAGCCCTCTTTGACAAAGCATCAATACCAACAGTGACGCCCTACAGAATTGTACAATTAATAAATTCTTACCATACTAGCTACCGTAGTCTAATGAAATCCTTTAAGCGTGACAAGGAAAAAGACAAGTACAAACAGAAAATTGAGAAATTCAAACAAAATGCTTTATCACTCTTTGATGTATCGGCATGCAAATGTAAAATAACCTACTCGTGTAACTGCAAAAACGCCCCTGATAACTGCGAGTGTCCTTTATCAATTTCATGTAAATGTGAAAAAGATAAAAAAATCCCAACGCTTGAACTTAAGTTTTTGTATTTCCAAAGAAATCATCTTGAACTAGGAAAAAGTTGTTTGGCGACAAAAATTACTAGTAAGGAAATAAAAAATCAGCTTATATCATCTGACATTCCATTAGTTTCCCATCAGCAGCCTTCACTCTCTAAGGATCCAACAATACCACCAATAGGTTCAGATGAAATCTCAATTAAAGAGGAGCCTGATGATTCCGATGACAACTACATTCCTATTCCAAGCATGCAGGAGTGGCAAATACGGATACAATTGAAAAATGCAGCATTGGACAGTGACCGATTTGGAGTGCCTGACAGAGCAACAGATGCTATTTCCTCCAGTGTGCTGCATGACCTTGATCTTGCAAGGGAAGAGGGCGATTCCTTCATAATAGATAGAAACAAGGTTAGTGATAAATTGACTATATTGAAGGCCTTTGCCTCAATCTCAAATTTAAAAAAAAACAACATTTTTAATAATTTATTATTTTTTTATAACTCTAATATAAATTATTTTTTACTACAACTATCCAATTTTACAAAATTCATGATTTTTGTGAAATTTCAAGTGTAATGCGCTTGCTGAAGGTTAGGTTTAATTTTTTTTCTTTGTTGCATTTTAATTACCCCTCATCGAGGCAAGTTTTTTTCAGTATAGAAAATTTTTTTTCAGCCCACCCTAATATATATATTACATATCTATATAGGTAAGAGAAAGTAAAAGTGTATGAAGTTGCCCTACATTCCCCTAATATAATTTTAAAAGAAAATTCAATTTTTTTTAGACAGTTCCTCTGTAATATCTAAGATGCCCTAGGGCGCATATGTCGGTGTCCAGGGGCGCCAAAGGCAGGGGGAGCGCCCCCCCTCCCCCCTTCGGGACTGTGGCTTCCCCCTTAGACTAATCCGCGCCTTCCAGTTTAGAAAACACTGGATTAATATTTGCGAACTGCATTGATTTACAAATCACTTGAAGGAGGAGCCAGATTGACTTCGAAACGTCAATAAAAAGCTGGAGGAGTTATTTCAAATAAATTAATGTAGGCAAGGAATTCTAAAAAATTTATTTTATTTTTATATTAATTCCCAAGTTCAATTAAAAAAAAAATTTTTAACAGAATTGGATGTGTCTTTAAAATCTGTTAATAATTACTATTTAATAAAGTTTTTTAGATTAAATGTTTATAAACGAAATAAAAAAATCTGAATTTTTTAAATTTTCGATTTGTGAGTAAAGCACGATTATATTTTAGAATATATATATCAGCTACAGCATGGGCGTACCCAGCGAGGGGGCAGCTGCCCCCCCCCCTAGAAGCAACAAAAAAAAATTAAATGTTTATAAAGTGATGAAATGAAACAAAATTGGTGGTTGGCGACGGGGAATGATTCTTTTTGTTAGGACTCGAGGGTTTTTAGGCCTTTAATTCGAAGGCTTTACCCCTCTATATAAAAAAGAGCTATGTCACAATCTGGACGACCATGATCTGCCCCCCCTGGACGACCATGATCTGACCATGCCCCCCTCCTTTGATTTGGATAGAAAATTCATTAATATTCATATTTGAAATATGTAGCAAAGAAATGTGTGAGACAAAATACCGATAGCATCTGGAGGACGTTCCACACGCTTATTTTTCCGTGCCACCCAACACCGCTTGGTTGCTGCTACTTTCCATTATTAACAAGAATTTTTTTCATATCTCATTTGTTTTCGTGTTAGGCCTATACCGGGTGGGCCATTAGTGCGTGGACGGAAGATTGTGGGCTTATTAACGGACATTTTTAAAGTTTGTTGATCGTATATAATGTGGGGCCTTTAGGGCTACAAATTAAAAATATTTTTGTTCCAATTGCACTTTTTATACAGGGTGACCCATATCAAAGTTATGTTTTTTTAAATGGAACGCCCTATATATTATTGCATATTTGGATTCTACGGCCAATTTTAGTATGACTTTATGTCATGCAATGTATTCCAAACCAAACCGTTTAGCAGCAAATCGGGTTTTTGTGAAAAAACTGCTGTCTGAAAAAAATTGAATATCGCGCGAACCATAAGACTTAGGGGACTGTTCTTTTGTGATGTTAATAATCATGAAATGTACTAATGTAGGCCAGATGGGTAACCCGCAATTATTCTTATGTTGTGAGATATGGCCATGCCAATTTGGAAAATATCAAACATGGATAACTTTATTTTTCAAATGGAACATGCTACTTTTTTGATGCCAAGGGACGTGAAATTTATTTCTCTTTCAGCTGATATAAGGTTGTCTATATCTATCTTAGGTAGTTTTCTTTTTATACCAAAATATCTGATAACGAAAAAAAAAATACATTTATTATAGACAAAACCATTTTAAAAAACAATCCAAACGCAAACAAAATTGTAATAAATGGAAAAGATATGCTAAATATTGGAAAATGTATTTAAATTTCCTTTAAAATCATTTATTTGAACTTCTAGAAAAAGAAATTAGGGTTATGTTCAGGTTAGGAGGCGCGCCATCTTGTTGACAAATCATACCCCAATTTGAGCAAGCGGGACTTCTTTAAGGAGTTCAAATAAATGATTTTAAGGGAAATTTTAAATACATTTTCCAATATTTAGCATATCTTTTCCATTTATTACAATTTTGTTTGCGTTTGGATTGTTTTTACTTTCTCTTAGCCTATATATGAAATATATAGGAGAGAAAGTATTGCGATCATGTCAAAAATTCGATGTCGAGATTTTGATGGATATACATGTTTTGAGGTCCCCTGAGTCCAAAAAAGTGGGTCCCGCAAATTGGTCTGTGTGTGTGTGTGTGTGTGTGTGTGTGTGTGCGTGCGTGCGTGCGTGTGTCTGTATGTGTGGACAGATTTTTAGCATGAAGGAATTGAGCTACCGGATTGAAATTTTATATTTAACTTAGGTACCTTCCCACACGCTCAAAATAAGCTTTTGAACAAAATCGGCCAAAAAGTACTAGTACTTTACTGATGTACTTTTTCAGTTTTTTTCGATTTTCTCAAAATTCCCTCCAAGGATTTTTTTAAAATTCAAAAATCAATTATTTTTTAGATGCTCTTTAAAATGTATATTCTCATTTTGCCGTTGAAATCTTCTGAAGACCACTTTACTCTTGTTCTTCATAGGAAAGATAGAAATGGTTGCCATGGTAACGGAATTTAAATCTTTTTCTTTTTATTAGATTAAAAATCAATTATTATTTAAATTCCCATTTATTTTTTTTTATTTCTGTTTTAATTGTTTCAAAGAAAACATATATGTCTCTCTCTCACTTGCAAACATTATCGCCTGTCTCTCCGCCTTCTCTCATAGGCCTAATGTTAATTTCCTATAGGGATTTGTATGTTAATTTCGATTCAAAAGGGGGTCCCCTTTGGAACTTTTTACGCATTTAAAATTTTTTTTTCCAATTCTTATGAAATTTTGTATTTATTTACGATTCTATATTGTGTATAAAATGTCCAAATATGAGATTAAAATTTTGAAAAATAACCATAGTTTATTTGAAGCAGTCAACATTTAAAATGCAAGTTTGAAACTAAGGTGCTATCGGAAACTAAATATATCTCGACACAAAAAATCTGGTGTGACCAGCACAGTGGGCAACTTTCTCTTACCGAAGGGTAAGAGAAAGTTGTGTGCTGTGCGCCAGTCACACCAGATTTTTTAAAATGGTTTTGTCTATAATAAATGTATTTTTTTTTTTTCGTTATCAGATATTTTGGTATAAAAAGAAAACTACCAAAGATAGATATAGACAACCTTATATCAGCTGAAAGAGAAATAAATTTCACGTCCCTTGGCATCAAAAAAAGTAGCATGTTCCATTTGAAAAAATAAAGTTATCCATGTTTGAAATTTTCCAAATTGGCATGGCCATATCTCACAACATAAGAATAATTGCGGGTTACCCATCTGGCCTACATTAGTACATTTCATGATTATTAACATCACAAAAGAACAGTCCCCTAAGTCTTATGGTTCGCGCGATATTCAATTTTTTTCAGACAGCAGTTTTTTCACAAAAACCCGATTTGCTGCTAAACGGTTTGGTTTGGAATACATTGCATGACATAAAGTCATACTAAAATTGGCCGTAGAATCCAAATATGCAATAATATATAGGGCGTTCCATTTAAAAAAACATAACTTTGATATGGGTCACCCTGTATAAAAAGTGCAATTGGAACAAAAATATTTTTAATTTGTAGCCCTAAAGGCCCCACATTATATACGATCAACAAACTTTAAAAATGTCGGTTAATAAGCCCACAATTAGGGCTGGACGGTAATGGATTTTCATTACCGACCTCGATAATGAAAAAAAAAACCGGTTTTTCTCGAAAGTCGGTAAAAATTTTTTACCGCCCGCGGAACCAAAGCTTGCCGCCGCGGAACATTATTTTTTTTTTGCGGAACCAAAATTTTTCCCAGGCCGAAAAAATATTTTACCTTTTTTTTAGAGAGCCAATTTTTTGCCGAAACATTTTTTTTCCCGGCCGGAAAAATATTTTACCTTTTTTTAGAGAGCCAATTTTTGCCGAAACATTTTTTTCCCCCGCGGAATGCCAATTTTTTGCCGAAACATTTTTTTCCCTCCGCAGAACCAAAATTTTTCCCCGGGCGGAAAAATATTTTACCTTTTTTTAGAGAGCCAATTTTTGCCGAAACATTTTTTTTCCCCACGGAATGCCAATTTTTTGCCGAAACGTTTTTTTTTCTCCCGCGGAACCAAAATTTTCCCCCCGGCCGGAAAAATATTTTATCCTTTTTTTTAGAGAGCCAATTTTTTTGCCGAAACATTTTTTTTTTTCTCGCGGAGCCAGATTTTTTACCGCCCGAAAAAAATAGGTTTTTACCGACTTAAGAAAAAAAAAACGGTTTTTATCGAATTAGAGGTTCGTTACCGCGTTTTCGGTAAAAAATTTTTACCGGTTTTTACCGGTAAACCGGTTTACCGTCCAGCCCTACCCACAATCTTCCGTCCACGCACTAATGGCCCACCCGGTATATCTAATAAATAAACATAAGAGATAATAAATTGCTTACTTGTTAAATAATTCGCATAAAAGCTAAATTATTCCTTTGAGTTTCTTTGTAAAAATTAAAGATTTTTTTCCATTATTTATAAAACGCAAATAAATGGAATTATCTTTTCATTAGGGAAAACAATAGGTATTTTTTTGTTTTGGTGCAGGCTTGGGGGGGGGGCGACCCCCTGCCGCCACTGGCAGTACCGTTCATATTTCTCGACCGTACCGTAGAAATCTCAATTTTGCCCCATTTTTAACAAACTATAGTTTTTGTATTGTAGAAAACTAAACCGCTTCTTATTTATTTCTTATAAGACTTCCTGGACATTGACAAGAATAACAGAGAGAAGAAAATTGAAGCATTTGAAATGTGGATCTACCGACGACTATTGAGAATATCTTGGGTGGACCACGTGACCAATGCTGAAGTTGTACGCCGCGTCGGAAAGGAAAGAGAGCTGCTCCTCAACATCAAAAAAAAAAAAAAAGAAAATTGCAATATTTTGGTCATGTCATGAGGAACCCATCAAAATACAAAATCCTTCATCTGAGGGAAGATCTTCGGAAAGCGAGCTCCAGGACGTCGGCGTATCTCGTGGTTAAGGAATTTACGAGAGTGGTCTGGACTTTCTTCGGTGGAGTTGTTCCGAAGAGCTTCGACAAGGCGTAAATCGCTATGATGACGCTATTTTACACAATTGTGCTATTCGACATTTTGTTGACACGCTTCAGCCCTGAGGATAGTCGTATATCTGACCGAAACGTCGCCTTGAAGTGATTAATAAACGAAATAAACTTAGCTGCTTTCTTTCTTCCTTACTACAGGATCTACTCAGCTATCCACCTCACTCTAATATGTATAACCTTTATGTACATTGTGCATAAAGACGTAAATGGCGTACAACATGGTCAGTCTATTGTTAAGTAATTTTTAAGCTTTCCCTTTCCTCACAGGAGAAATTGAATTTATACAGCTATGAGATTAAAAGGCAGCAAATTTCCCTTTGCTTGTAAATTGTTGTTTTAGGTAATTTGTGAGCTCATCTCCACATTTCCTGTTTTATGCTTGCTTGGTTTAATTTCTAGCTTAAGTTTTACATTTCTATTCATCTAATTCTAGACAAATTCCTTGGTCTTAATTCTTCTACCCTCACCTCAGAAAATTCTGCTTTTTTAAAAGCTCCTTTACGCCGTAGAAAATACTCTTAATACGTTCTGCATATATATATATATATTTCTTTTTCTTTCTACTAGTTTTTAGGTTGTTTTCCACATCTATATATATTTGTGACTATTTTTTCTGGATATTTTTTTTCTAATTCAGAAATCAATTGTTGCAAATTCCTCGTGGTCTTTGCTAAATGATAGCGCCATCGCAGAGCGCTTTGACGAACTTGGCTTTAAAATCAATAAAACTCTGAGTAATGGGATGGGAGGTCATGTATAACTACGCCCTGGTTGGGGAGCATTCGCTCTCGAAATCAAACTAAAAAATTTATAGGCAGAGTGGTTCGGTTAAAACCAGGGTGGTTAAAACCACATGTTAAAACAGGTTTTAACCGTCCTGGTTTTAATCCAATTTTGGCAAGTGGTTTTTATTGAAATAAAGAAATAAATTTCATATAGTATGCTTATATTTCGTGATGTCAAATGGGCCCATTTGACACATGCCATGCACCTACGGCAATTCTCATATACTTCTAATGGTATATGCCAATTTATTCATTTATTTTTGTATGAACCGAAATGCAACATTAACAGTTTATCGTCCTGAAGATGGGATCGATTTGATTCCGAAACTTCGAAGATAATTAAATAAAGTTTTTTTATTAATTGATGGCTGCCTACATCTACCTAATCCTTATAATTACCGAATTTCTTCTACCTAAACAATTTAAATTAATTTTGTGGTCAAAACCAATTTTGGTCAAAATCTAAAAAAGTGGTTTTTTAACCACCCTATTTATAGGCTAATTGGGGAGGGAGACATTATTGGGTGGCCGCTTCTACCTGGTGGAAAGGGAAAAAAGGCTTTTTAAATTTATTAAAATTATAAAAATGAGGGAACATGTACATAAAATTTTACTTTTACAGACGTATAGCCAGCCACCATGAACAAGAACGTTTACAGGACAGCAAAAATCTTAAAAATAACTGAAAAACTGTATATTTTTAGCTATTTTTGTCACGGGACCGTGACGCAATAGATTTACTTACTTATAATTTAGCCATATTTGTTTAGTATAATAAAATGTAAAAAATAAAAGTCAATGATATCTTAATTCTCATCTTCACGTGTCGCGTTTCAAATTGATTTAAATCCTAATTTGGAAAGTTTGGACACCTCTGTTCTACAGTATTACTACCACTTTCGATTTATGCCTTTTGTTGCTTCGACCACAGATTAGAGTAAATCTTTTGTTGGAGGGTCAAGTGGCTTTTGTACAATAAGCCACTCACAGTAAATAATAATAATTCCTAGGCTGTGGATGAAGCCAGTCGTCTTATAGCAAAGATCTCATATATATCAAGTATACCGTGAAAGAGAGTTTTTCCTGTTGTGATCGTATGTCCATGAAGCCCTGGAAAGGCTAATTGTTATACAAAAAATTAATGTCAGGATTCTTTAAAACTACTATTTATTTAGTAAAAATTCAACAGAAAATTATTTCGATTGTAGACTGAATTGGGAAATAACTAATTCTTTAAATATTTTTCGAGATCTATTTGTTTGAATAAGATATTAGTATTGAAAATACTTTAACTGAGTCATAGATATATTTAATAAGACTGTGAGGTATTTTTTTTTTGTTTGTAAGGGAGCCAATCGCTCCATCGCCACGGAGGAACTGAACCCAGGATCTCCAGCCTTTCCGGGGCATCGGTGTGGATTGCACCAGGGGCAACGGTGCCACTGAAAGTCTGGAGATCTTGGGTTCGGATTCCCCAGGGGCCAGGGGGCGTTGTCCTCGCCAACAAAAAACATAATCTTATTAAACTCATTATTTTACAATTTAAAATAATAATTAAAATATTTACTAAAAAAAATTGAGAATATGAAATAAAATCTTGAATCATGGAACTTATGGAGAGAACTTCCCTTCTTAGTATATTCTTGAATCATGTCGAGGGATCGGAGATCTCTGCATTATCCTAGTTCTAAAGGTGTTTTAGAGAAAAAATTTGCCTTTTGCTTATAATTAGAGGTAATTGTTAGGGACTGAATCAAAAACAGAAAATGATGTAAAAGAAGAAATAAGGAGCCAAAGAAAGCAAATTTCTTAATTTAGTCCTGTTGACGCCCTGCGTCCGATACCTATCTTGAAGAATCGCCCGAAACGTTATTCTTCTTCTTTCTTAGCCTTATTTTAGTAGTGGGGGTCGGCTGAATGTTTTTTTTTTTTTTTTTTTTT
>JAKCPI010023037.1:0-13675 GCA_023213315.1 Euborellia annulipes
TAAATTTGCATCGCGCCAAGTTTTTACAAAGAAGAAGAGGATCTTTTGAGAATAAATATATCTTAGAGCGTTCTAAAATGCCCTGCGGACCGACAAGTGTCCAAATTAAAAAACTTGCATATGAATTTGCTAAGGCCAATGAAATTAAATATCCTGCAAGTTGGAATAATAATAAGATGGCGGGAGTAGAATGGTTACTAAGTTTCCGAAAACGCCATAAAAACTTAAGTTTGCGTCAACCTGAAAATACCAGTGCTGCCACGTCATTCGGTGTCAACCAAACATACTGAATCTGGAAGTAAGTATTATTTCGTCATTATTGCTTTTTTAAATCCTTTTTATTTAACTTATTCTTTCAAAATCACCAACTTTGAGTCTGTTTAAGTCACTTTCCGATGAGCTAGAGGTGTGAAATTTGATATTTAAGGGTCATTTTTGATGACCCGCAAATTGTGAGTCGGGTTTTACCAAAATTGATCAAACTAATGTGGTACTTTATTTGGAACCTCACATATTAATCAATTTGAAGAAGAACAGGCTAATGAGCTAGAAGTTTGGAAATTTTAAGTATTTAAGAGTCATTTTGATGACGCACATAGTGAAGTTTACCAAAATTTACCAAACTAATGTGGTACTTTATTTCACGTATCCTGCTTTCTTTTTTAATACTCTATAATAAAAAAGACTAAAAAGTTTAAAATAAAAAATATAATAAAAAAACTTAAAAAAAATGCTTTTATTTAAATTGAACTAAAAAGAGAAATAATTGAATAATTTGAATATTTATGACTTAAAATACAAAAGCGTAGGGCGCTTCGAAGTGATTCCGAGGCTCTAAGTATATACAATTCCTTAAGCTATCAATGTGCGCCCCACGCTTTTATTTTAGGTCTTTAAATCTTCATCTATGCTAAACACAGTGGTTTTTTTTACTCGGTCGAAACTCCAAGATTGAAGGCAAGAGTAGTAGAAGCAAAAAAAGAATTTTTGTTATCATTTTTACAGGTTTATAATGAAGGCCATTTTTTACATCATTTCGGTGCATGCAGCTTCTTCAGAACCTTAAATTACATAAATATTCAAATTATTCAATTATTTCTCTCTCTTTTAGTTCAATTTAAATAAAAGCATTTTTTTTTTAAAAGGTTTTTTATTACTATTTTTATTTTCATGAACATTGTGTTTTGATACTTTGATTTTGATAAATAAACAAACCTTGTGTATTTTTTCACATGTATGAATCTGCCCCAAAGCCTGATTGAAAGAGCTTAGAACTCTACAGGATAAATTTTGAACTAGCCTAGCCACTTGTCATATAACTAAAAGAAACTTAATAAACATTCTTCCCATAGAGCTGCCCCCCCCATGCCTAAATGGAATAAGCGTTTGTAGTAGAGGTGGGCGTTCTGTTCGCGAACGGGTCGCGTTTTTAACCGTTCGCCGTTCCTCCGTTCGTTGCTTTGACCTGTCTTCGGACAACGGCCGGTCCTCCGTTCATTTGTTTTATCCGTTCTTCGGCGAACGGGCAGTCATCCGTTGATTTGTTTTAACTTTTCTACCTTACTCCTTCGAGTTTGTTCGGGATTTTTCGTTGAAATTCGGGTGGCGGGCAAACAAAACTGACATTTGCCCAGTAGCGTAACGTTTTTTAGCTGGGCCCCCCCGCAACCCGGGGGCCCGAGCCCTCTCAAAGAGAAATTTTAATTATTATTTTTTTTAATCTAAATTTTTCTTTTTTACCGGAGTTCTGAGGGCCCGAGCCCTCTCAAAGAGAAATTTTCATTAAATTTTTCCCTTTTTACCGGAGTTCTGAGGGCCCGAGCCCTCTCAAAGAGAAATTTTCATTATTATTTTTTTTACCTAAATTTTTCCGTTTTTATCGAAGCCCTGAGAAGATACATTTTTTTAGCCCGGCCCGGCCCGTGGGCCCCCCAAGGTCCGGGGCTCCCCCGCATCGCGGGCTCTGCGAGGGGCGTACGTTACGCCACTGCATGTGCCATTGAATTATTCATATCGTTGTTTTTTTTAAAGCTTATAGGTTGCTTTTTTTGGTGTTTTTGTTTAGTTTTTTTTATCAAAATGCATAGATGTAGGCCTAACTATTTTTTAACCATCAAAGATGAGAATATACATTTTAAAGAGAATGTAATAAATAGTTGATTTTTTGAATTTTAATCAATCAATCGTTGGAGCGAATTTTGGGAAAATCGAAAAAAAAAAACTGAAAAACTACATCAGTAAAGTACTAGTACTCTTTGGCCGATTTTGATTACAAGCATTATAATCATACATATACAAGTGATAACAGAAATTATTCCAATTATTACAATCAATAGAAATTCAACTTTATATTTTATATTTTACCTGGGGAAAAGTCATTATGAAAGTGTCATAGTGGATTATACATTGTTGAATGTTGAATTGTTGAATGGATTATATATTGTTGAAAAATTCTTATATAATAAATATAGACCTATACACAGTATGAGACGACCAGGTACCATTTATGTATGAAACCAATACTTTCTCTCTATATATATTAACATATATATAGAGGTAAGAGAAAGTAAAAAACAATTATCAAAAAATTCGCGCAAGCCACGCCTGTGTGTGTGTGTGTTCAATTTTTAGCATAAAAAGGAATTGAGCTATGAGGATGAAATGTTATATTTAAGTTCAATATAGTGTGTGAGTGTGAGTGTGAATGAGAAAAAAGTATGATGTTTTTTATGAAAAAAAAAAAAAAAAAAATATCGGCGGAAACTAAATATATCTCGACACGAAAAATCTGGTGTGACAAGCTGTTTGGGTACTTAAAAAAATCTGGTGTGACAAGCACAGAACACAACAAGTAAGAATATCCAAACAGCTGAATATTTGACAAGCTATAGTGGAAATCAATTTTATTAGAGTTATAAAAAGACAATGAATTATTGAAAATGTTGTATTTTTTTAATTTGAGGTAGCGCAATGGGATATAAAAAAGATGTATTATAGCTTCAAGTACGGATGACGGCTGCGCGTTTGCCCCCCCCCCTCCCGTCGCCCCGCCGGCCTCCCCTCCACTCAGACTATTTCTACCCACAATGCACTACGCGCGGAGGCCTTGGGTGCGGCAGCCATTTTTAAGTTCGATGTTTTTCTCGGCAGTGTACGCGTGCTTTTAGACTGACGTGAAGTCTCTCCGAGTTGATGGTGCAGATTATATTCGTTTAAAGTTTATTTTGTGTGCGCTATGGCTGATGCCAAGAAAATAATTCGAAGTGATTTTGAATGTCCGTTGTTAGGCAGCCCAAGTGAATTACCTGAGACTAAGCTTCCAACTTATCAAGATGTCCTAAGGTGCTGTTTTCACGAACAGTGCATTCTAGCATTAGATACTAACAAGCCTATTAGTTTCTCTCGGATATCCAATATTGTCGCTCCAAAAGTAAAAGCCCTCTTTGACAAAGCATCAATACCAACAGTGACGCCCTACAGAATTGTTCAATTAATAAATTCTTACCATACTAGCTACCGTAGTCTAATGAAGTCCTTTAAGCGTGACAAGGAAAAAGTCAAGTACAAACAGAAAATTGAGAAATTCAAACAAAATGCTTTATCACTCTTTGATGTATCGGCATGCAAATGTAAAATAACCTACTCGTGTAACTGCAAAAACGCCCCTGATAACTGCGAGTGTCCTTTATCAATTTCATGTAAATGTGAAAAAGATAAAAAAATCCCAACGCTTGAACTTAAGTTTTTGTATTTCCAAAGAAATCATCTTGAACTAGGAAAAAGTTGTTTGGCGACAAAAATTACTAGTAAGGAAATAAAAAATCAGCTTATATCATCTGACATTCCATTAGTTTCACATCAGCAGCCTTCACTCTCTAAGGATCCAACAATACCACCAATAGGTTCAGATGAAATCTCAATTAAAGAGGAGCCTGATGATTCCGATGACAACTACATTCCTATTCCAAGGAGAGCCTGATGATTCCGATGACAACTACATTCCTATTCCAAGCATGCAGGAGTGGCAAATACGGATACAATTGAAAAATGCAGCATTGGACAGTGACCGATTTGGAGTGCCGGACAGAGCAACAGATGCTATTTCCTCCAGTGTGCTGCATGGCCTTGGTCTTGCAACGGAAGAGGGCGATTCCTTCATAATAGATAGAAACAAGGTTAGTGATAAATTGACTATATTGAAGGCCTTACCCTACCTCAAATTTAAAAAATACAACATTTTTAATAATTTATTATTTTTTTATAACTAATCTAAATTATTTTTTACTACAACTATCCAACTGTTTTGAAAATTTTACAAAATTCATGATTTTTGTGAAATTTCAAGTGTAATGCGCTTGCTGAAGGTTAGGTTTAATTTTTTTTCTTTGTTGCATTTTAATTACCTCTCATCGAGGCAAGTTTTTTTCAGTATAGAAAATTTTTTTCAGCCCCACCCTAATATATATATTACATATCTATATAGGTAAGAGAAAGTAAAAGTGTATGAAGCTGCCCTTCCTTCCCCTAATATAATTTTAAAAGAAAATTCAATTTCATTTTAGACAATCTATGGAACGATTCTGATAAAATCACCGTCCCTGTGTAATATCTAAGATGCCCTAGGGCGCATATGTCAGTATCCAGGGGCGCCAAAGGCAGGGGGACCGCCCTCCCCCCTTCGGGACTGTGGCCTCCCCCTTAGACTAATCCGCGCCTTCCAGTTTAGAAAACACTGGATTAACACTGCATTGATTTACAAATCACTTGAAGGAGGGAGCCAGATTGACTTCGAAACGTCAATAAAAAGCTGGAGGAGTTATTTCAAATAAATTAATGTAGGCAAAGAATTCTAAAAAATTTATTTTATTTTTATAT
Organism: Euborellia annulipes; assembly: GCA_023213315.1. NCBI lineage: Eukaryota > Metazoa > Arthropoda > Insecta > Dermaptera > Anisolabididae > Euborellia > Euborellia annulipes. The sequence continues at coordinate 4,876 of JAKCPI010023037.1, forward strand.
TAATTCCCAAGTTCAATTAAAAAAAAAAAATTTTAACAGAATTGGATGTGTCTTTAAAATCTGCTAATAATTACTATTTAATAAAGTTTTTTAGATTAAATGTTTATAAACGAAATAAAAAAATCTGAATTTTTTAAATTTTCGATTTGTGAGTAAAGCACGATTATATATCAGCTACAGCATTAGGAGCTGAAATTTCTGCTGAAATGTCTTAAATATCCTTCATACTTGGCTTCTCTCCTTTGATTCGGATAGAAAATTCATTAATATTCATATTTGAAATATGTAGCAAAGAAATGTGTGAGACAAAATACCGATAGCTTCTGGAGGACGTTCCACACGCTTATTTTTCTGAGCCAACCAACACCGCTTGGTTGCTGTTACTATCCATTATTAACAAGAATTTTTTTCATATCTCATTTGTTTTCGTGTTAGCCTATATATCTAATAGGAACAGACCGAATATTCGGTTTCGGTTACGGTTTCGGCCGTAGTTTCGGTTTCGGCCAAAAAGTAGCCGAACCTTTCGGCCGGCCGAAACCTGGGTCTGAAAAGATGGATGAGACTCGCATGCAAAAAAAAGGTCAAATGATTTGCAAAAGCGGAAAAGTTGCGGAAAAAATTTAGTCTCCCTAAAAAAAAAAAGGTAAATTGATTTTCACGGGAGGGAAAAAAATTTTCCGCAGCTCGAAAAAATTTTCAAAAAAAAAAGGTAAAATATTAATAATTTTTTATAGGAAATACAAGTTTCGGTTTCGGCCGAAACTAAGATTGAGGCCGAATATTCGGTTAGGGTTTCGGTTTCGGCTGAAAATCTTGTTTCGGTCGGACCCTAATATCTAATAAATAAACATAAGAGATAATAAATTGCTTACTTGTTAAATAATTAGCATAAAAGCTAAATTATTCCTTTGAGTTTCTTTTGTAAAAATCAAAGATTTTTTTCCATTATTTATAGGGTCCGACCGAAACAAGATTTTCAGCCGAAACCGAATATTCGGCCTCGATCTTAGTTTCGGCAGAAACCGTAACCGAAACCGAAACTTATGTATTTCCTATAAAAAATTATTATTATTTTAACTTTTTTCTTTTTGAGCAGGCGGAAAATTTTTTCCCCTCCCTTGAAAATCATTTTACCTTTTTTTAGGGAGACGACATTTTTTTCAGCACCTTTTCCGCTTTTGCAAATCATTTGACCTTTTTTTTGCATGCGAGTCTCATCCCATCTCTTCAGACTCAGGTTTCGGCCGGCCGAAAGGTTCGGCTAGTTTTTGGCCGAAACCGAAACTACGGCCGAAACCAGGATTTTTGGCCGAAACTGGCCGAAACCGTAACCGAAACCGAATATTCGGTCGGTTCCTAATTATTTATAAGTTTTTTTTTAGATTTTAGAATTTTATGAGAGTTAATAAAATAATTATTTAAAAAAAAAAATTTTTTCTTGTATTTCTTAAAACGCAAATAAATGGAATTATCTTTTCATTAGGGTAAACAATAGGTATTTTTTTGTTTTGGTGAAGGCTTGGGGGGGGGGCCCCTGCCACCACTGGCAGTACCGTTCATATTTCTCGACCGTACCGTAGAAATGTCATGCCATTTTTAACAAACTATAGTTTTTGTATTGTAGAAAACTAAACCGCTTCTTATTTATTTCTTGTAAGACTTCCTGGACATTGACAAGAATAACAGAGAAGAAAATTGAAGCATTTGAAATGTGGATCTACCGACGACTATTGAGAATATCTTGGGTGGACCACGTGACCAATGCTGAAGTTGTACGCCGCGTCGGAAAGGAAAGAGAGCTGCTCCTCAACATCAAAATAAAAGAAAATTGCAATATTTTGGTCATGTCATGAGGAACCCATCAAAATACAAAATCCTTCATCTGGTGATGCAGGGGAAGATCTTCGGAAAGCGAGCTCCAGGACGTCGGCGTATCTCGTGGTTAAGGAATTTACGAGAGTGGTCTGGACTTTCTTTCTTCGGTGGAGTTGTTCCGAAGAGCTTCGACAAGGCGTAAATCGCTATGATGATAGCCAACGTCCGGAACGGGCATGGCACTTGAAGAAGAAAAAGACTTTCTGTTAAGGAATACATAACCAGGAATGCATTCCTACCTTTTATGGAATAAAAATCAAACTTTTTTATCATCTTATACTTTTTTATGAATAGATAATATTTGAAGTGTTGAGAATTAAAAGGGGTCTATGGACCATTTTTTTTTGTCTGCCTCTAAAATAACCTTTATAATAAGGAAGAAAGAAAAGAGCGATTGCAGCTAATTTACACAATGAGGATAGTCGTATATCTTACCGAAACGTCGGCTTGAAGGAAGGGCTGATCCAGGTGTTTCTCAGAGGGGGGGGGGTAATCTGGTGTGACTGGTCGCACAGTATACAATTTTATCTTAATTTCTTTAATTTAAAGGCGCATTCTGTACTTGTTTGCCAGAATATAAATACAAATCAAATTTTTAAGTATTAATATTTAAAATTTTACATTAAAAATAATTTTTTTCGAAAAAAAGTATTTTTTTTATCTCGGGGGGGGGGGGGGTAATTACCCCTTTACCCCCCTTGTATCCGCTCTTAGTTTGAAGTGATTAATAAACTAAATAAACTGAGCTGCTTTCTTTCTTCCTTACTACAAGATCTACTCAGCTATCCACCTCACTCTAATATAACCTTTATGTACATTGTGCATAAAGGCGTAAATGGCGTACAACATGGTCAGTCTATTGTTAAGTAATTTTTAAGCTTTCCCTTTCCTCACAGGAGAAAATGAATTTATACAGCTATGAGATTAAAAGGCAGCAAATTTCCCTTTGCTTCTAAATTGTTGTTTTAGGTAATTTGTGAGCTCATCTCCACTTTTCCTGTTTTATGCTTGCTTGGTTTAATTTCTAGCTTAAGTTTTACATTTCTATTCATCTAATTCTAGACAAATTCCTTGGTCTTAATTCTTCTACCATCACCTCAGAAAAGTCTGCTTTTTTAAAAGCTCCTTTACGCCTTAGAAAATACTCTTAATACGTTCTGCATATATATTTCTTTTCTTTCTACGAGCTTTTAGGTTGTTTTCCACATCTATATATATTTGTGACTATTTTTTCTGGATATTTTTTTTTTCTAATTCAGAAATCAATTGTTGCAATTTCCTCGTGGGCTTTGCTAAATGATAGCGCCATCGCAGAGCGCTTTGACGAACTTGGCTTTAAAATCAATAAAACTCTGAGTAATGGGATGGGGAGGTCATGTATAACTACGCCCTGGTTGGGGAGCATTCGCTCTCGAAATCAAACTAAAAAAATTTATAGGCAGAGTGGCTCGGTTAAAACCAGGGTGGTTAAAACCACATGTTAAAACAGGTGTTAACCGTCCTGGTTTTAATCCAATTTTGGCAAGTGGTTTTTATTGAAATAAAGAAATAAATTTCATATAGTATGCTTATATTTCGGGACGTCGAATTTGAGACATGCCATGCACCTACGGCAATTCTCATATACTTCTAATGGTATATGCCAATTTATTCATTTATTTTTGTATTAACCGAAATGCAACAGCAAGAAAATTAACAGTTTATCGCCCTGAAGATGGGATCGATTTGATTCCGAAACTTCGACGATAATTAAATAAAGTTTTTTTATTAATTGATGGCTGCCTACATCTACCTAATCCTTATAATTACCGAATTTCTTCTACCTAAACAATTTAAATTAATTTTGTGGTCAAAACCAATTTTGGACAGATTTAAACACTTTTAGCACGGCCCCTGGTCAAAATCTAAAAAAGTGGTTTTTTAACCACCCTATTTATAGGCTAATTGGGGAGGGAGACATTATTGGGTGGCCGCTTCTACCTGGTGGAGAGGGAAAAAAAGGCTTTTTATTTATTAAAATTATAAAAATGAGGGAACATGTACATAAAATTTTACTTTTACAGACGTATAGCCACCATGAACAAGAACGTTTACAGGACAGCAAAAATCTTAAAAATAACTGAAAAACTGTATATTTTTAGCTATTTTTGTCACGGGACCGTGACGCAATAGATATACTTACTTATAATTTAGCCATATTTGTTTAGTATAATTAAATGTAAAAAATAAAAGTCAATGATATCTTAATTCTCATCTTCACGTGACGCGTTTCAAATTGATTTCAATCCTAATTTGGAAAGTTTGGACACCTCTGTTCTACAGTATTACTACCACTTTCGATTTATGCCTTTTGTTGCTTCGACCACAGATTAGAGTATATCTTTTGTTGGAGGGTCAAGTGGCTTTTGTACAATAAGCCACTCACAGTAAATAATAATAATTCCTAGACTGTGGATGAATCCAGTCGTTCATGTCAGCTTATAGCAAAGATCTCATATATCAAGTATACCGTGAAAGAGAGTTTTTCCTGTTGTGATTGAATGTCCATGAAGCCCTGGAAAGGCTAATTGTTATACAAAAAATTAATATCAGGATTCTTTAATATTACTATTTATTTAGTAAAAATTCAACAGAAAATTATTTCGATTGTAGACTGAATTGGGAAATAACTAATTCTTTAAATATTTTTCGAGATCTATTTATTTGAATAAGATATTAGTATTCAAAATACATTAACTGAGTCATAGATATATTTAATAAGACTGTGAGTATGTTTTTTTTTTGTTTGTGAGGCCAATCGCTCCATCGCCACGGAGGAACTGAACCCAGGATCTCCAGCCTTTCCGGGGCATCGGTGTGGATTGCACCAGGGCAACGGTGCCACTGAAAGTCTGGAGATCTTGGGTTCGATTCCCAGGGCCAGGGGGCGTTTGGCCTCGCCAACAAAAAACATAATCTTATTAAACTAATTATTTTACAATTTAAAATAATAATTAAAATATTTACTTAAAAAAAAATTGAGAATATGAAATAAAATCTTGAATCATGGAACTTATGGAGAGAACTTCCCCTTCTAGTATATTCTTGAATCATATCGAGGGATCGGAGATCTCTGCATTATCCTAGTTCTAAGGTGTTTTAGAGAAAAATTTGCCTTTTGCTTATAATTAGAGGCAATTGATAGGGACTGAACGTTAGAAAATGATGTAAAAGAAGAAATAAGGGAGCCAAAGAAAGCAAATTTCTTAATTTAGAAACTCTGTTGACGTCCTGTGTCCGATACCTATCTTGAAGAATCGCCCGAAACGTTATTCTTCTTCTTTCTTAGCCTTATTCCCGCAGTGCGGGGTCGGCTGAATGTTTTTTTTTTTTTTTTTTTTTTTTTTGCGACTGTAAGAAATAGAACAGGCCGGCCCGTCGCACTGTTGAAAAAGGAAGAGGGAAGGGACAGACGGACTGCCAGTCCCAGCTCGGGTAGCTCGTGGTCGCCGTCCATGTACCCACAAAACGTGGGCCCCTGAGCAACGAAACGTTATTAAGAGGCAGTGGCGGATCCAGAGGTGTTTCTCGGTGGGGGGGGGGGGGGTAATCTGGAGTGACTGGTCGCACAGCACACATTTTTTTCTTAATTTCGGTAATTTAAAGGCGCATTCTGTACTTGTTTGTCAGAATATAAATACAAATCAAATTTTTAAGTATTAATTTTTAAAATTTTACATTAAAAATACATTTTTTTTTTTTCGAAAAAAATTATTTTTTTTTTTTTTCAAATCTCAGTGGGGGAGTAATTACCCACTTTACCCCCCGCCCCCTTGTATCCGCCCTTGTTAAGAGGTCTAAATAAAACAATTTGTCATAAAATGACTGCCTTATTCCCTTCATCATTGATTTGCTTTCTTTTCTTATTATAAAACTTATGTGAGGTCACCTACAATGGCCAATTTATCACTATTCTGGTAAGAGACAGATCCTCCCCCCTACCCCCCCCCCCCCGGAAGGTATAAAATAACAAAAATAATTTCTAATTTTTGTAACTTTTGTGAAAGGGCCCCCAAAAAGACTAGGGATCTTTTTGTTCTGTGATTTTTGGGGAAATAGTAATTAAGTATATGGCGTTTTGGGGAGGGGTGCATGCATCCCCCTCCCACTTCCAAGGATTTTGATTCCTTTTTATTTGACGGAGGTGTAGGCCTATAGCTGATAAAATGTAGTTATAAAGGTTTGTGGATTTTTCCAATAAGAAGGAGCTAGTAATATTTCAATTTTAATTTATTAACCGACATTTCGGTCACCATCCTCAGGCAACATAACGATCCTGAGGATGGTCCTAAATGTGTCCGAAACGCCGGCCCTCATATAGGAGCATCTTCACGATCGTCGGGCCAGGGCCGGATCTAGGGGGGGGGGGCAGTGGGTGCGTGTGCCCCGGGCGGCAATTAAAGAAAGATTTACTAAAAAAAAAAGGTAAAATAATATGAGCTTTGTATAGAAAATTTTAAGGAGGGGGCGGAAAATTAAATTTTGCCCCCCCCCCCCCCTAAAAAATCTCCTAGTTCCGGCCCTGCGTCTGGCACATTAATAAATATAAATTGAAATACTACTAGCTGCTTGCTCATTGTAAAAATCTACAAACTGATTTCTTTTTAAATTTATCTTCTAATACAATATAAACTTTTCATAATGTCATACAGGAAGGAGAGTCACTCATAAAAAATGCATAAATCCCTCTAATCCAAGTGAAATACCAAGTAAATAGAGACGGGATCTAAATGGCCTTCGATGCTGAAAAAGAGCTTAAATGAAATTAAAAAAAAATCCTCAAATCCTGAATGCGCCTCTGTTTGTACGGGTTATATGGTTTTGTAGTGCAGTGTATTTACGGCTTCTTTAGGTGATTAAGTGTAAGGACACTTGGCGACAAAGAGATTTTCTCAAAAGGGTTCAAATTATGCTTTTTTTATTTGGGCGTTTTAGGGTTTTAGAACCCATTCAGACAAGTATTATTGTATGTATATAAATACATAATTGAAAGAGAGGGGGGGTGTCTTTTTAAATGCATGTTGTTCCATGCCTAAACAAATAGAAGTGGGGTTGGGGAGAATTTCATTTCAATGATGCACTTTACGTAAGATGACACTTCAAACTAGAATCAATTCCACGCTAGAATAAATTAGATTGAACGTAACCACCGGATGGAAATTAAAATTAGCAAGCTATAAATAAATACAAGAGGAGTTACGGGTATCGATAAGCAGAGGTTGAGGTTTTGATAAAATAAACGGAGATTGCAGTATACGATTCAAAAGGTTTTTCCCTTTTTTTTGTTTTCACGGCCTCCCTGGTCGCCGAACCCTCTGACGTCACGGCTCCCTTAAATAATCAATACGTACCTTTGGCCTGGGTCGTCAGAGTGCTTGTAAACATGCCTGTCATCGACTAAGATAAAATTGAAAATGAAAGAGAATAATTAACATTTTCCAATTTTCTTATGAGAATTTCCTTCTAATAAAAAGAAAATTCCTCTAGAATATCTCTGAAGGAGAAAATAACGAAAATTTCCACGAGCATTGAAGAGATACTTTATCTCAGATATTGTGGTGTTGGTTGTGTCTTGTTCGTATTCCTGAAGGCGGATTTTTTCACCTGATTTCTCTCTTCTAGTTGGAAACGAATTGAAGTTAGACTGTATAAGGCAGGAATGGCCCGGACTGCCAGATTCATTACAGAAACAAATATTGCTCTAGTAAAATAAATATTTATATTATTTTTAGTGTTATATATTTCTTTACAATGTGCGTTTAGTATTATCAGGAATGAAAGTTGGAAGAAAATCGAAAAATAATCTGGTGTGAATTTGCGTTTATTTTAACTATCAAATGTCATTTACTCTGGCTTTGATTTATTGGCTCTATTCATGGGCGTAACTAGAGGGTGCCGGGGGGCTCGACTCCCCCAGAAGACTCGTGGCCCCCTCCAGAAAGCTCCCTGTCCCAGGAAAAATTGAGAAAATATGGGGCTTTCCAGGCCCCCCGGAGGATACCTGGTCGCAAGCCCCCTCCCCCAGCGAAGATGGCTGGTCCCATGGCCCCCCAGCCGAATTCTCTAGTTACGCCCATGGCTTTACTCTTAAACGATTGACTTGACGATTTGTCACATTACGAACTGTAGCGTTGAAATGAATTTTCCTTTTAAATTTATCTGAAAAATATTTCATTTTCTTCTGAATCGCTTGGAGGTGCTGGCTGGCACCTTTCTAACATACTGCGCCGCTGATAACAATTTTCTATTATTTTTCATTTGAGAGATTTAATTATTTTAGTAAATAACTTCAATACAATACATTCCAATAAGTAAAATTCTAGATTTTCAGGAATTTAGACTCTTCATTAGAGTGCAACGTCTCATTTCGAAATTTCATCAGGCTGTTGCAAGGGCGTACCCAGGATCAAATCTAGGGGGGGTAGGTCATGGTCGTCTAGATTGTGATATCGCTTTTTTTATATAGAGGGGCAAGGCATAAAAACCCTCGAGTCTTAACAAAAAAAAAATAATTCCCCGCTTGGTTACCCCTGGTGCATCGTGCACTATGACACACACCACACCCACCTGGCCCACACCCGGTACCTCATGAGATGACCCCGATAAATCTATGAATGAGATCCCTTCTCTCCTCTCGCAGCCCCCGCTCTAGCTTATATGCCGCCCCGGACAAAAACAGAAATTGCCGCCCCTTAATTATGCAGGTTTTTTACTTTCTCGTATAGAGAAATTATTGTAATCGTAAAAAATTCGACTTCGAGATTTTGATGTTTCTCCACGTTTTAGACCTCCCTGAGTCCAAAAATACCATTTTGGGCATTATGTCTCTGTGGATTTTTATCAACTTTTGGAGTAAATACGTCACTTGGAAGTACGTACTTTA
>JAKCPI010023038.1:0-18330 GCA_023213315.1 Euborellia annulipes
AATTTTTCAGTTTTTAAAGCGAAACTTTATTTTGATCGACACAAATTTTTCGTTTCTCTATCAGCATGTCTCTGCTAAGCCGTGACGCTACAAGTTATGACGTCACCAGCCGTGACGGCAAAAATAGGAAAGTTGAAATTTAATATATATGAATTATAAAAAAATAATTGTGAGATTTAATTATTGAATTTTTAAATTGATGAAATATAATTTTTAAAATAATTTAAAATGATTCAAATACTAAATAAATATTTTTCTCAGTTTTTAATTTAACATACGCCATCAGATTTCCCATTTTCTCCAATTATTAAATTAAGATTAAAAACGCGATTTTAATACCCTTAATTGAATAATTTTCTGAAAATTTTCAGTTAAACGCATACGATCCGGAAAACGTTTCATTTGCATCGTGGATTCATAAAACCCCACACAATGTTAAAAAAAAAATTTTTTTTTTTCTTTTTTTCGTTTTTCTTAAAATACGCTCCAACGATTTTGTTTAATATTCAACAATCAATTATTTTTTAGATGCTCTTTACAATGTATATTCTCATTTTGCCATTGAAATATTATCGAAAAACCAGTCGATCGAGGTAAAAAAAAAAAAAAAAAAAAAATTAAATTAAGAAAGAACTGAGAATAAAAACCAGCAATTGATGGACCCCTCTCACATCATCTTTAATTGGCAAATATTTCGACTGGCATTACGCCTAGTCATCATCAGTGCAAACAACTACAAGGAGATGAGCAATAATTAATACATTATTTATAACAATATTTTTGATTATTCCATTATGAACTTCATGATTTGGTGGAGGGCCCGTGTCAAACAACAACAATATGATCACATATATACAACAATAAAGACGCAACTGAATATCTCAACAGTGAAAAAATGTTGTAGTATAGGATCAGATGTTCAGATTGTGATGGGGTCTACATTGGCCAAACAAAAAAGACCATTGCATATTAGAAAAAAACGAACATCAAAAATCGGTAGAAAGATCACAAACGACTACGGCACTTGCTCAACACGCCATCAATCAGGGTCACACATTTGACATGGAGGACATAAAGATCCTAATTTGTGAGGAAGACAGAATGAAGAGGGAGTTCTTAGAGAAATGTTTTATCTATTTAAATAAAAACAAAGCGGTGAACATACAGCCCGACACTAAAGACTTCAATATAAATTACACAACCCTTTTTAAAAACAAAAAATAATATGTTAGAATATAACTACCTTACGGGGCATATTACGTATAATTTGTAGGAGGGGAAACATTTATGGATAGAATAATTGATATAAAGAGAAATGTATTAATTTTGTAATGTTTTCTAAAATAAAAAAATTTTTTACACCCCCAGAGTTTGTGTGAATTCAGTGGGTGAGGATAAATAATTAATGTTTATCTTTGTAATTCGGGAAGCGGGTGCGAAGGCGCATGAGTGAAGAGTGGGGGAAATATATAAACACCAACTCACGATCTTTTTTACTAAACTTCGCTTGCACTTGCGTCTGACCCCTGCTTCTCCGAGAAATTTTAAAATAATCCTCAAACATTGTTTGACACGGGCCCTCCACCAAATCATGTAAGTTCATAATGGAATAATCAAAAATATTGTTATAAATAATGTACTAATTATTGCTCATCTCCTTGTAGTTGTTTGCACTGATGATGACTAGGCGTAATGCCAGTCGAAATATTTGCCAATTAAAGATGATGTGAGAGGGTCCATCAATTGCTGGTTTTTATTCTCCAGTTCTTTCCTATACATCTTATCCAGCGAAAATCTTCCAATTGCAATTAAATTAAGATTGAAGAAAATTTATTGATAAGGGTAGGGGGTAGAAGAAGAGATATGACAAATATTTATATCTATAAATCTGCTTCGACTTTTTTATTAGATTTATATTTCTTTTACCCTAGTATATTTATTTATTATAAATTTGAGTATATTAAAAGAATATATTAAAAGATAGGGCAAGTGTTCATAGCTACGTGTGGAGAGCGTGGTGCTTCTTGTGGTTGTTGTTGTTGCTTCTCGTGCTCTGATATTGTTGTGGATTTTTTTTTCTATTGGTTTTTCATTTTTTTTGGTAGTATCCGGAGTGAGACAAACACAGTACACAACTTTCGATTAGAAAGATTGCGACAGTCACACTAGATGTTTTGAGTTTAACTCCTAATATTTCGAAGGCTCAAAGGCTCTTCTTCTTCAAAGGAAGCTCATTTTACACCCCGCTAACATTACAATAACAGCCAAGATTTCTTGAGTCAAGAAAGGCATTTGTCCTCGGTAACTCTAGTGAGCATTCTGAGGAGTTTCGGTCTATATTTCTCTCGGTATCACTCAATAAGCTTGTAAATTATTAATTAATAATGATAATAATATATGCTTGGATTTATCATTCACTCTGTTCATTTTTGTTTGTCCAACTCTTTTCAAGTATTGATGGATTACAAAATTAACGCCAAGGGTAGATAATTTTTTTTTTTTTTTTTTTTTTCATTTTTAATATGTTGCCAGCTCTGTAATATTTATCTATTTTTTTTTAATGTCATTTTTGACATTTTTTTGGCCATGAACCTTTGGATAGGTGATCCCGAAAAAATATTAGGACCAAATTTGTAAATAATTGTTGTTACGAAACTTGACAAGAGAAATTATTTAAAATCTTATACTTGCTGAGATTACTTGTCTCTAATTAAAAGCAGATGAAGGGCTGATTTAGAAAGAAAAATAGCTTGATAACGTTTTTTTTCCTTTTTTATTGGAAAACTTATATATGTAATAGCTGTCTTTTTCGAAACTCCCTGGAAACAGGTGGGTAAAAACAAAAATAGATCTTTTGTACTGAAAATTAACAAAATAGACTTAAATTGTCATGTATATGTTGATCCTCTGTCAAGTTCATCATGCATATATGTAGAAAAATTATTTAAAAAAAAAAAGTGTAATTAATACCTATAGACAAAACTTGCCTCTTATATTTGGACCCTGTTATGCAATGGTGTGTCTAAGACCAAAAAATTCAAAATTGAGTTAAGCACGGAATATTGTTTCAAATGCTTTAATTAATAGTATTTTTATGAAATATGTCCTAAAAAAAATTTATATTTAATGTTACTTGCACAATTGACAAGAAAAATTATATATATATATATATTTTCTTTTTTTTTCTTTTAAAAAACACTCACACTTTTTTCTCATTCACACTCACACTCACACACACATTCACACAGTCTTTTCGGCAACTCAGGCCATATAAGACTTTTTACGATATCCGTTATTGATAAATATACATATATGGGGTCCAGGCATTCTTATTTAAGCCATTTGGTATCCAATTGGCTTAAATAAAATCATCGGACTGCCTGGGGTCCGAACCCGCGACGTTTGGTATATGAGGTTAGCACGCTCTACGGCATGCCCCGAGGACAAAAAATTATATATAATCCAATGTAAACAAAAAACTATATTGTTGATTTCCTCAAAACTCGATGTTTGGTCTTTGACACACCATTGCATAACAGGGTCCATATATAGAATGTAAAATAGAATGATTGATGTGTTTTCTGATATTTTATGCCTTGAAAATGGTTTTTGCAAAACCGAAACAGAAACATGGTCGGCCATAATTAATTTTCCAATAAAAAAAAAGAAAAAAAAATCTTATCAAGCTATTTTCTATCTAAAACAGCCCTTCATCTGCTTTTAATTAGTATAAGTATAAGATAATGTAATTAATTTTGCTAGTGCACATGTACTTAAAGGTAATGGGGCCAGACAATTACAAAATTGAGGGCAATTTGTTTCTTAACCCCGCAACGTCCTGAAGAAGGAGTCGTTTGAACTCCGAAACGTAGACGTATAGCGGGAGGAGAAAAACCGAAAAAAAATTGGCTTGAATTTCTCCATATTTTTATTTATCTACATCCTTCTCATTAATCTTTTGAACATTTTGTTATTTTTTTCGAATTTCTCAATATTTGGTCTAACAATTTTGATTAAAGTTCATCAAAAGAGTCTAAGAAAATACAACTTATTTTTTTTCTTTTATTTATTAATTAAAAAAAAGTGATAGAGATAAGTGATATTCTTTAAAGTGAAAAATTATCATATGTAAATGATTCTTTTATTCTCTTTATTTTGCATTAAAGAATAAAAAAAAAAGAAAAAGATTTATTAAAGAAAAGCTGAGAAAGCAAAGCATTGTGTTCATGCGTTGCAAATATCGTATTAAGGGTAATAATGTAATATTTTATTCACTCGATTCACCCCTTTAATGTATTCCATTTCATTGACGCGAAAAACAATTTAACAAATCGTTTGAAAAACAAAAAAGAACAAAAATAATAATGATAAATTTCGCATTTTCTATTTTAAGAATAAATGAAGCCTTCGGGCTTGGCGTAGAGGTTAGCGTGCTAACATCGTATACCAAAAGTCGCGGGCTCGGATCCCAGGCAGTCCGATGATTTTATTTAAGCCATTTGGATACCAGATGGCTTAAATAAGAATGCCTGGACCCCAAATATATATATTCAATAATTTAAAGCTAATGAAACGTCTTCCTCCCCCCTCACCTCCAATTTCGAACCGAAAATATTTAGTCGCAAAGCAAAGCAATCCCTTTAATTGGACCCTGTTACGCATTAGTGTGTCAAACGCCAGCTACCGAGTTTTGAGAAAATTAACATTAAAGTTTTTTTTTTTTCATTGGATTTATATATAATTTGTTTTGTCAATTGTGCAAGTAAAAAATAAATATAAATTTTTTTAGAACATATTTCATTAAAAATACTATTAATTATAGCATTTGAAACAATATTCCGTGCTTAACTCAATTTTTTATTTTTTGGCGCTTGACACACCAATACATAACAGGGTCCAATTAACAATTCATTATTTATAATTTTTCTTTAATTATTATTTTATAATTAATAAATTAATTTTATTAATAAATTTTGTAAAATCCGCTTAAGAAGTTAGTAGTTTAATATTATTTTTTCTTTCCTTTTATTCTTACTTAATAAGGTTAGGCTAGGTTAAAGTGGCAGTTCCCAGAGAACACACTTAGGCCATTAAGGTCCTTTGTGTTACCTCAGATCACAAGGGATGAGATTATCTTGCACTCACCTTTGTAAATGTTAGATAATTTTTTTACTTTCTCGTACCTCTCTATACCTTTTTATAAATAAAAACATTTACACTTTTTTCCCATTCACACTCACACTCACACACACATTCACACAGTCTTCTCGGCAACTCAGGCCATATAAGACCGTTATGATATGACGATAACCGTTATGAATATATATTATTTGGGGTCCAGACATTCTTATTTAAGTTATTTGGTATCCAAATGGCTTAAATAAAATCATCGGACTGCCTGGGGTCCGAACCCGCGACGTTTGGTATACGAGGTTGGCACGCTAACCTCTACGCAAAACCCCGAGGTATAGAGAAACCCCGAGGGCCTCTCTATACCTATATATATGGTAATATATATAGAGAGTAAGTATCTCTTACCTTCGGTAATCGAAAGTTGTGTTCTGTGCTTGTCACACCAGATTTTTTGTGTCGACATATATTTAGTTTCCGCCAATATATTGGAATTTAAGATGTCAAATTTATAAACATGGGAAAATATTTATATTTTGTTACCATGGCAACCATTTCTCCTATCTTTCCTATGAAGCACAAGAGTAAAGTGTGCTTCAAACAATTTTGAGGGCAAAACGAATATACATTTGAAAGAGCATCTAAAAATAATTGATTTTTGAATTTTAATCAAAATCGTTTGAGCGAATTTTGAGAAAATCGAAAAAAACTGAAAAAGTACATCAGTAAAGTACTAGTACTCTTTGGCCGATTTTGATTAAAAGCTTATTTTCACGCACTAGGCGGGTGACTAACTTAAATATAAAATTTCAACCTCATAGCTCAATTCCTTCATGCTTAAAATTGAACACACACAGACAGACAGACAGACCATGTCGCGAAAACCACTTTTTTGGATTCAGGGGACCTCAAAACGTGAAGATCCATCAAAATCTCGACATCGAATTTTTGACATGAATCCAATACTTTCTCTCTATATATATATTACATATATACATAGGTAAGAGAAAGTAAAAATAGGAGAAATGGTTGCCATGGAAACAGAACATAAATATTTTCCCATGTTTATAAATTTTCCATCGCCCACGGGGCGTGGTGTAGAGGTTAGTGTGCTAACCTCATATACCAAACGTCGCGGGTTCGGACCCCAGGCAGTCCGATGATTTTATTTAAGCCATCTGGATACCAGATGGCTTAAATAAAAATGCCTGGACCCTAATATATATAAATTCATAAATAACGGTTATCGTAAATGTCTTATATGGCCTGAGCTGCCGAAAAGACAGTGTGAATGTGTGTGTGAGTGTGAGTGTGAGTGTGAATGAGAAAAAAAGTGTGAATGTTTAAAAAAAAAAAAAAAAAAAAAAAAAATTTCCATCTTCAAATGACCAGCTCCTCCAGATTTTTCAACATCAGAGGCCATTTTCTATTCCATTTTCAATTGATTGGTGGGCATTTGAAATGAATATAAAATTACTTTATTCATTGCCCCTTTAAAAGAAAAAAAGTAGATGTAATAGGATATCAGTAAGGAAGGGAATCTCGCACAAGTCCTCTGACCTCTTGATCTAAACGTCGAATCCAGCCAGCACTCTCTTCTGCTTCGTTCGCCTTCTGTTAACTTGTCACTTCTAGAGTCTTTTTGACTTAACATACGAATCGGGTTGTGCAAAAGGACCTTCTTGCCATTTATTCTTATCAGAAAGGGATTCTGACAGAGGTGGACTGGCAATGCAGGCAGGCGTTCTCTCTCCCTCCCTCTCTCACTCTCTGTGCATCTGCCAGAGGATATCTCTTCATTTTTCTTGCACTAAACCCCTTTTATACCGCTCCGGTTAAAATAAATACATTTCTTTGATTAATCCAAAATGTTTTATTTTTCAATTTCATCAATTTTTACTTTCTCTTACCTATATACATATATATATATATATATATATATATAGAGAGAGTAAGTATTGGATTCATGTCAAAAATTTGATGTCGAGATTTCTATGGATATACACGTTTTGAGGCCTTGAGTCTAAACAAGTGGTTTTCGCAACATGGTCTGTCTGTCTGTGAACAAAATATCCCAAGAACGAAATTAGCTACGAGGTTAGATACCCCTTTGGCACGCAACACGAAACTTTTGAACAAAATCGGCCAAAGAATTTACTGTTGCACTTTTTCAGTTTTTTTTTTTTCGATTTTCTCAAAATTCGCTCTAACGATTATGATTAAAATTCATAAATCAATTATTTTTAGATGCTCTTTGTTTTTTAAACACTCACGCTTTTTTCTCATTCACACTCACACTCACACAGTCTTTTAATATGTATTTGGGGTCCAGGCATTCTTATTTAAACCATTTGGTATACAAATGGCTTAAATAAAATCATCAGACTGCCTGGGGTCCGAGCCCGCGACTTTTGGTATACGAGGTTAGCACGCTAACCCCTACACCAAGCTCCGAGGGCTATTTCAAAAATTATTCTACTAGATTTTGATTTTTCCCATAATCTTCTTCTAGTCTTTTGACTAGCTAAGAATTTACTTTCCGAAACCATAATTCAGAGGCAATTATAAATAAAATGACTTTTATTTGTTATGATTTCATCTAGACTAGGGGTTTCAAACCTTTTCCTGTTCGTTTTTAAAATAACGATTTTCCTCATCGAAGTCTTACTCTATAATATAGGCTACCGGAGGATCGCTGGTGTAGCGGGCTAGGGTGTCGTATTCTACAAAGAAGATCCCTGTTCAAACCCTGGGCGTGCGGAATTTTTTCTTTAAATAAAAATATCTATTAAATGTAAACAAATCCTCAAGCAGGCACTGGATTGGAATATTGGATCTCACCACAATAGCCCCCAGGCAAGAGAGGGAGTTGCTATGACATCCCGTCCTGTGGAAGGAACGTAAAGAAGAGTCCCCCATTCTTCGAAAGGAGTCGGTGCTGATGGAGTCCCTCCTCAAACTAGGACATCCTCCATAGCATAGAAGAGATTGGATAAAAGGAACCGGGTGGAATCAGAAATAAGTATTAGCTCGTTAGCTAGAAATGAACGCAGGAGGAGGAGTTAGAGATAGGAAATAATGTAACTTCACGAGGTGCCGGTAGATGGCTACGGCCGGTTGGGTTTGAGGTGTGTGTCTTTGTGCACAGAAGCACCTCGGGTAAATAAACGTATTATTTTCGAAATCTTTTCATTATTTTATTTAAAAATTTGATATTAAAATTTCTTCAACCATTCAACGGCCCTCCGCCCTCAATTTTTGGACTAGACAACAAAAAGCAGGTGTTATTTTAAGATTAATCAGTGCTCTTTTCTTTTCTTTTAAAATAATTTCTCTTTTTAATCTTTAATTCAAAAAGATTGAGGGAATAATCAACTCAAGTAAATCAAAAGAAATTCTCTATGAATGAAAGAAAGATATTTATTGTAAAAGAGAACGATGGTCTTCTTTTCTCTCTTTGTTAGTGATAAGAATCATTTCTCTCTCTCTCTCCCTTCTTCAAACTATTTTTATTTTAAAGTTTGAAATGTTATTAATCCAACTAAATAATAATAATCGATTTTAATCTGGAAATTTACTCGTAGTTCCTGCAGGTTTTATTGAGGAGTATCAAAACAAATGATTGTTTAAAATTTTATTATTTATTGCTAAGCGACTGGATTCTGTACAGTAATTAACAGTTTTGGAGTTCAATTGTCTCCATCCTCAGGCTGTAACAGAGATTTTACATTTATTTACTTTCCGAACATGCCTCTATCTCTTTATAAATACAATTTATAATTGTCTAAGGTTAACATATATAACATTTTTTATAAAATCGTAGTCAATTGATAAAAAATATTTAATATTAAAATTTCTTTCAAAATTAATTAACATTTCTTTTAATTATCTATTTTTAAAATTTATTAACTAAGTTGTTGATATATTTAGGCATAAGGCCTTCAGTCAAACATCTGTTATGAAAATAGATTTTATTATTGGCTAGCTACCTATATTCACTGTAAATTTTGTTTATCAATTGTTTGTATTTTTTGTTCTTAAAAAAAAATTTTTTGTGGCACATTTATCACTATTTGTAGTTCTATATGACATTCTTCTTATAATTATTAAAAGAGAACTGGAATTTTGTACTTTTTTAAGAACAAAAAAAAAAAAGCCCTCGGGGCATGGCGTAGAGGTTAGCGTGCTATCCTCATATACCAAACGTCGCGGGTTCGGACCCCAGGCAGTCCGATGATTTTATTTAAGCCAATTGGATACCAAATGGCTTAAATAAGAATGTCTGGACCCCTATATGTATATTTATATAATAACGGTTATCGTCTAAAGTCTTATAAGGCCTGAGATGCCGAAAAGACAGTGTGAATGTGTGTGGGAGTGTGAGTGTGAATGAGAAAAAATTGTGAGTGTTTTTTATAAAAAAAAAAAAAAAAGAACAAAAAATACAAACAATTGATAAACAAAATTTACAGTGAATATAGGTAGCTAGCCAATAATAAAATCCTATTTTCATAACAGATGTTTGACTGAAGGCCTTATGCCTAAATATATCAACAACTTAGTTAATAATATCATTTAACTCACCAGGACTGTGCAAATTGTAGTTGGAAAGGTGATAGGTCTTTTCAGTCCAAATAAAATATATAAATAATTTATATATTTATTTTATTAAAAATCTATTAGATCTCAGACCGTCGGGTTTCGGCTACTCTGCTGTAAGCCTTCCTCAGTGAGGGCTGGATCTAAATGGTAGAATATAATAAATTAAAAATTAAGTAATTGATTTTATATTTAGAATTATATATTTACCTATAAGGTGAGTATTATATTCGCATTTAGATCCATTACATTGAAACATCTGAGAGTCATATTAATAAATAATGCCATGCATACAAACACCACTTTGCAAGTCAATCATATAATGAACAAGTTCAAATTCTATTTTTAAATAAATATTTCATAAAAGAGTAGCTGAGGGGATTAACCTGACATCTATCGGTCTTATCAATTTACTATTATATAAAGCAAAAAGAAAAATAAATTTAAATTTAAAATTTTATACAAAACAACTTTCTGAATACATTTAAGGCAATGTAGTTTATATACATCGATACAACTATTTATAATTACAAATATTGAACTATTACATATTTTACAAGTTATATAGTCTACTGATGATGCCAGTATAATTTTCACTGAGATTTTCGGTGTCACTTTTAAAATTCATGGAGGAGTCTCTTAATATTTGCACATGTGCGGCCTCCTTGAATTTTCTTTTTTCTTCTATTTTTTCATAACATATTATCTTCGTATTTTCGTAATCCATCTCGTGATTTAGATCCAGACAGTGAATTGACAACGCCGATTTCGGCTGTTTGTTTTTAACAGTGTTAAAATGTTCTTTTAGACGAACTTTTAGAGGTCGTTTTGTCTCTCCTATATAAATGTAAGGATTTTTATTTTCTTGGCATTTTTTGCATTCAATTTTGTAAACAAGTTGTTTTTGTTCAAGGGTTTTGATTTTGCTTTTGTTAGAAAATAGCGGGCGCAGTGCTTTCTCAGATTTAATGCCAACTTTTATTTTTTTTTCTTTTTTTAGTTCATTATTAATCCTTTCTGTTAATTCTGGAATATAGGTGATGGAGCCATAAAACACGGTGGGAGGATTAGTGATGGTGGTGTTTTTCTGCGATTGCTTTCTTTCTAATTTGATATCAAAATTGTGAATTTGTTTTAAGATTAGATGTTTTGGATAGCCGTTTTTTTGACATCTTTTTATAAGATCTTCTAAATTTTTGTTTATATAGTCTGAATGACATATATTTTTAATTCTGAATATCTCATTCTTTATTATGTTTAATTTTTGATTTATCGGTTGTTCTGATTTAAAATTTATCATCCTATTACTTTTAGATGGTTTTATAAATAGATCTGTTTTTATACTGCCTCCCACTCTCTTGATTAGAATATCAAGAAAATTAATTTCATTATTGGCCTCTTTTTCAATTGTGAAGACAATGTTCGGATGATAGTTGTTTAGAGATGCCAGGAAATTTGTTGTGTTGTTTTCTTTTAGAATGCAAATCGAGTCATCTACATATTGATAGTACATTTTGTAATTTTGTTTAGTTATAATGTGTTCGTATATATCATCAAGAACCAAATCTGATAAAATAGGCGATATTTTCGAACCCGCCGGTAGCCCTGATATTTGCTCATAGAAGGAACCTTGAAATTCAAAGAAATTGTTATCAAGAAGTAATTGTATCCCCTCCATAAAATGTTCTTCATTTAATGTTGTCACTTCTTTTATTTTGTGCCAGTTCTTTGTAATTATGTTTTTAATGACATCTCTTGGTAAACTAGGATACAAATTTATTATGTCAAAACTGACAAAAATTTCATCTTCGTTTATAGTTATATTTTTAATTTTTTCAACAGTTTCGTAAGAATTTTTAACCCTCCAATCATGTCTAATCAAGGGTTTTAAGATGTTAGTGAACAATTGACTCAAATTTTCAAGTGGGCTATCAATTGATGATACTACTGGCCTAAGAGGATATGGTTGAGGCTTGTGAAGTTTAATTAATCCATAAATTTGAGGTAATGTTTTATAGTTGGATTTTAAGTGTTTAGCCAATGCTTTTTCGATTTCTTTATATGTTTCGAGTTTGTTAACAAATAAATTCAATTTTCTTTCCAGTTTTGATAATGGGTTCTTGTTTAGGTGTTTATATGATTTTTCATTTTGCAGTAAATCGAGCATTTTTGAAGTATATTCGCTTTTATTTAAAGCCACACTTTTATTTGATTTGTCCGATTCTATAAAAATGATCTCTTCTTCATGTACTTTTTTAAATTTTTTGGTTTTTTGGATTAATTTGCCTATGTTATTTTTTGAAGATTTTGAGTTTTCATTTCTATATAGAAAATTAGTAACAATGTTACTTATATTGTTTCTGATCTTTTTCTTTTTTGTGATTGTTCTTTTTTAAAATTACGGTTTAAAATGTATTCAACGTCAGAAAGTAAATTGATGATATTTTGCTTAAAGTTTCTTTCATTGTTGATCGAAAATTTTGGACCTAGACTTAAAATGCTTAAGATATCTTCCGGAATGTTAACATCGGATAAATTGATTATGTAATCTTTTTCAGATGTAAGTAAATTGCTCTCTCTAACCATATTTAAAAATCTATTTATTGTCTTTTGTTTGTTTTTAAGGTAAAACTTATAGTAATCAGTCTTATGCAGATTAACTAGTTTATTATACAAATTCTCATTTACTAAATTTTTTAATTTCTTTCCAATATTTATCTAAAGTATCAAAAATAGAATTTAGACTTCGATACGAGTATTTTATTTCAAGATTTAGAATTTTAAAAAATGTTTTTTTGAAAATTGTTTCTATTTTGTTTTTTAAAAATCAAATATAGAAAGAAAGCAATCACAGAAAAACACCACCATCACTAATCCTCCCACCGTGTTTTATGGCTCCATCACCTATATTCCAGAATTAACAGAAAGGATTAATAATCAACTAAAAAAAAAAAAAAATAAAATTTGGCATTAAATCTGAGAAAGCACTGCGCCCGCTATTTTCTAACAAAAGCAAAATCAAAACCCTTGAACAAAAACAACTTGTTTACAAAATTGAATGCAAAAAATGCCAAGAAAATAAAAATCCTTACATTTATATAGGAGAGACAAAACGACCTCTAAAAGTTCGTCTAAAAGAACATTTTAACACTGTTAAAAACAAACAGCCGAAATCGGCGTTGTCAATTCACTGTCTGGATCTAAATCACGAGATGGATTACGAAAATACGAAGATAATATGTTATGAAAAAATAGAAGAAAAAAGAAAATTCAAGGAGGCCGCACATGTGCAAATATTAAGAGACTCCTCCATAAATTTTAAAAGTGACACCGAAAATCTCAGTGAAAATTATACTAGCATCATCAGTAGACTATATAACTTGTAAAATATGTAAAAGCTCAATATTTGTAATTATAATAGTTGTATCGATGTATATAAACTACATTGCCTTAAATGTATTCAGAAAGTTGTTTTGTATAAAATTTTAAATTTAAATTTATTTTTCTTTTTGCTTTATATAATAGTAAATTGATAAGACCGATAGATGTCAGGTTAATCCCCTCAGCTACTCTTTTATGAAATATTTATTTAAAAATAGAATTTGAACTTGTTCATTATATGATTGGCTAGCAAAGTGGTGTTTGTATGCATGGCATTATTTATTAATATGACTCTCAGATGTTTCAATGTAATGGATCTAAATGCGAATATAATACTCACCTTATAGGTAAATATATAATTCTAAATATAAAATCAATTACTTAATTTTTAATTTATTATATTCTACCATTTAGATCCAGCCCTCACTGAGGAAGGCTTACAGCAGAGTAGCCGAAACCCGACGGTCTGAGATCTGATAGATTTTTAATAAAATAAATATATAAATTATTTATATATTTTATTTGGACTGAAAAGACCTATCACCTTTCCAACTGCAATTTGCACAGTCCTGGTGAGTTAAATGTTAAAATTAAATTTTTTTTTTTTTTTTTTTATTTAAAAATATTTATTAGTCCCTGGGCCTCTGGGTGTGGTGTGGTGGGCGCCGGGCCGCCTTCTATACTAAGAGTCGTGGGTTTAAAATATGTAATTTAGTTTGATAAAGATAACAAAATTATCATTATTAAAAATTCTGTATTTCTAACATCTTCACTTTTACTTTCTCTTACCTATATATGTATATGTCGTAGACAGATCGTGAAATTAGACAGTTCATGAACTGTCTAGTCATTTCATGAACTGCAGCCAGATCGTGTAATGGTCAAACAGTTTCATGATCTGGCTAAAAATTTTAGACAGTTCATGAAATGCAATTGGGCCTTAGACAGATCGTGTAATGCTCGAGAATTACATGAAATGTCTAAATTTTTTAGGCAGTTCATGAACTGCCTAACAGCAGTTTTGCCGATCGTGTACTGTTTGTAATTTAATGCAATAAATCTAAAAAAAATTTTATTTTTTCGAAAATCAAAAAAAGGGCTTCTATAAGTTGTAGACATTTTAAATAACTTTAATTTAAAAAAAAATTGAGGTAGATAGCTTCAAATTTGTGGCCGCTGGAATCTCCCAAAATTAGAACCCCCGAGACGCGCACCTTAACTTGAGATTTACCAAGTGAGGAAGATTTGGAAAATTTAGTAATCGATAATAATAATAATAATATTGAAAAAAATTGACTTTTTCGAGATCTTTATTTGCTTTACAAACAGTACACGATCGGCAAAACTGCTGTTAGGCAGTTCATGAACTGCCTAAAAAATTTAGACATTTCATGTAATTCTCGAGCATTACACGATCTGTCTAAGGCTCCAATTGCATTTCATGAACTGTCAAAAATTTTTAGCCAGATCATGAAACTGTTTGACCATTACACGATCTGGCTGCAGTTCATGAAATGACTAGACAGTTCATGAACTGTCTAATTTCACGATCTGTCTACGACATATATATAGAGAGAAAGTATTTAGATCATGTCAAAAATCTGTGTGGAGATTTGAATGGAATATGTTTTGAAGTCCGCTGAGTCCAAAAAAAGTGGTTTTCGCAAATTGGTCTGTCTGTGGGGACAATTTTTTTGTTTATAATAAAATTAATTAGTGTTGGATATGATTGATATAAAAAATGGAATTGTGTTAATTTATTTTTGTTCTTTTAATTTTACTTCTAAAAATGTCATAGCTATAGAGTAATATAAAGAGAGAAGGGGAGTAATTTTCCCTAATGCGGTAGACCTACCCCTCAGGCCACATAATTCTATTCGTTCGTGTATATTCTATTCGATCTAATTGCGTCAATATCGACATTCTCATTTTTTTTTTTTTTTTTTTTTTATTATATTCAATTTATTTTTTAATTTCATTAAGGTCTTTTTCGGCATCGAAGGCCATTTAGACCACGTCTCTATTTATTTAAATTAGATTGGTAGCCAATCCAATTGAAATAAATTGCCGCTTGAGATGGGATGCGAACCCGCGACCCTTAGTAGGCCTACAAATGATATTAAATTTATTAAATTAAAATTTAGTTTAGATTTAGCAACCAAATAGATAAGAAAAATGCTTACGCTGGTTATCTAAACGACCCCCACCCCTCTGTTTCCCCTTAAAAACATCTATTATCATCATACTTATATATAAAAGGCTAAGAGGGTGTCCGATGTGTGAAACAACCAATCAGGCCTCAGGGATAGCGCCATGGTAACAAAATATAAATCTTTACCCATGTTTACGATTTTTTTTATTTATTTACATATTGAATTCTAAAATATCGGCGTAAATTTTTTGTCTGTGTACAGGGAGAGTCCCGGAAACGATATGATTCACAAAAAATCTTAAGTTCATGAATAATTAACCGCTAAAATAATCTCTACATATAAAAATGAAAAGGGAAAATGTATGTACCGGTATGTATATAAGTGGGCGAGCAAGGGTCCAGGGGCGCAAAAAAAATGAAAACACTGACGGCCTTATTAAATAACATTAAAATAAATTTGAATATGAATGCCATTTAGATTCATATTAAAATATATAATATGGCGGCTATAAAAAGAAACATCCTGCAATGCAAAGATCTATAAAATAATTATATTTATAATAATGAATTCATATAGGTAGAAAATTTCCTAAATTTTATATAATAAAATTTTAATCTTGTTCTTTGAATTTTTTAAAAATATTTTTTTAGGCATTATGGAACTTCTTATTTATTAACCACCCCCTCCCCCCTCCTGGCCGAAAATTAAAGATAGTGACAAATGTAAATGTTGATATACTCAAAAGTCAAGAGGTGCGGGTTCGGATTTCAGGCAGCCCGATGAAAATCAACTGGTATAAATGAATATGCCTGGATTAATTGATAGCTGAAAAATTTTCCGCTTAGTGCGGGAAGTCAACCAATGTCCTATCTCTACTCCAAGGGATCACAAAAATTGGAATTGAATGAAGGTTGCCAAAAAAAATTTTTGTCTCCTATATTTGCATAGTTTTTGAAGGAAAGCAACAAATTAATTGAATAAAATGCTGCACATGGTTCTTGGACTAAATTGTATCAAATTTAAAAGTAAATTTAACAGTAAAAATGCCCTCGGGCTTGGTCTAGTGGCTAGCGTCCTGACCTTCAATTGCAAGGGTCGCGGGTACGGATCTCAGACATTTGGATACCAAATGGCTTAAATAAGAATGCCTGAACCCCCAATAGGTATATACATTTAATAACGGTTATCGTAAAAGTCTTATATGCCCTAAGTTGCCGAAAAGACTGTATGCCTGTGTGTGTGAGTGTGAATGAGAAAAAAGTGTTTTTTTTTTTTTTGTTTTTTTTTAACAGTAAAAAATATGTGGAGATTAAATTTCTGGGGTGCGTTTAGTCATTCCAGATATTTACAAAATTTAAATAAAGTTATTTCTTCTATTAAGATAACAATATTTGATGGAACATGTTTCAACTGTGCTCTCTCTGAACTCAAAATCAATGGGAATCCTGGTCCCAAACGCATGCTTAGCTCTCAAAATATTTTTTAGCTTACATTGGTACTTCTATATATCGGTAGAAAACTAAATATATGTCGACACAAAAAATCTGGTGTGACAAGCACAGAACACAACTTTCTCTTGCCGAAGGGTAAGAGAAAGTTGTGTGCTGTGCGACCAGTCACACCAGATTTTTGTTATTTAACATCAAACATAAAGGATATTAAATAAACTGAACAAATAGCCTAAGTATTCTGAGATGCTCAAATAAAGAAATTAAAACTGGACTTAGCTATTTTGACTTCTAAACAGAAAGGGGAAATTTGGGAACAGAGAAAGATGAATGCAAAGCCATCTGTCCCCCTTCTCACGAAAAAAATTAAAAATTAGACCCGAATTAAATAAAGAAAATACGGTTAAAAACGTGAATGAAAAAAATAGCTTTCAAAATGGGAAAGAAGGAAAAATCCTTCCAAGCTGGGAAAACAAATTTTCATGACTCAAAAACAGGATATCTGAGTTTGGACAAAAAGAACTAATATCATAAAAAAAAGAAAAAAATCATGTCACCATTACCATATAAAGTAATAAAAAACATTCTGAGTAGGCTCTCAAAACGCTGATATACAATAATAATAATAATTGAAAATATAAAATAAAATTCAATAGTTTAATGTATTAGTATTTTTTAAAGATATAATATTCGAATAGGCCTATATAGTGAATATTAAGGTGCTGCCTATGAATTGAATAGGAAGGCTCAACTTGTCTGGACAAGTTTGGTCTGGGCTTATTATACTACTATACGTAGGGGCCTATGTAAAAATATAATATAAGTATAGATATAAAAGTCAGTAATTGCAAAAATAATTTGATCAAGAGGAAAAATTTATTTTGGAAAGCACGAGTAAATAAAAAGTTTGCAAGAGAAATAATAAATTCAATAAGATGATGAGTGTGAGTCGGAGAGAGAGAATTAGAATTAGAATTAGAATTAATTTATTAAATTATTCTCTAAGGCATTGCCTCATAGAGAAGATGTACAAAGGTTTTCTTTTGCATCTCGCATGCGAGCACAAATAAATATAATATATACAGTCATTAATAATAAATAAAAAAAAAAATAAAACAAAAAAAAGATGAAATAACAATACAAGAGAAGAGAAAAAATATTTTTATAATATATATCATTAGATATTAAACAGGAGAAGCCATCAGCCCGACCGAAATCAACACCTAGCTGCCGCATTTTAAATGAGTAAATAAAACTCTTTTAAACCCCCCAAGACTCCGCATCGACCTGATCTCGCTTGGCAGCGAATTCCATAATCCGGGCGGACGCGATCATGAACGACCCACTTTCTGGAGGCTGCCGTTCTGTGGTTTGGAATTAATATTCGCTCCGCACTGGAACGAAGAGCTCTAACCCCCACCTCACATCTAAACCTGAAAAGATCATAAAGATATTCTGGACTCCCATTTCTAAATAGGTTGTAAAGAAATGTCCCCAAGATGTAACTACGCCTGCTCTTAAGGCGCATCCAACCCTCATTTACCAGTAAAATGGTGTGATATGTTCAAAAATTGGAACATCAAAGATGAACCGAACACATGCATTGAGGACTCTTTCTA
>JAKCPI010023039.1:0-14071 GCA_023213315.1 Euborellia annulipes
GGGCCCGAGCCAGCTTAGAGAGTCCAGGGAGACGAAACCCGCCAAAGGCGGACGGCGCGGCTAGTAAAATATTAAACAGCTTCATACCGTAAATAGCAATGTGAATTTGAATGTTTATAAATTTATTTGACAACTAGAAATACGTCAAATCATAAAGAAAGGAAACAAAAACAAGAACGAGATGCATGTCGAGAGAATAATCATTCAATTTGGTTCCAATGTCAAAATGTCATGTTTCTACATGATTAAAATTTAATTGCTTTGTCTATGTTTTAAATAATTTTTTTTTTTAAACAAAAATTGTTTAAAATTAAAAATTGGAAAATTTTATATTTGTGTCTAATTTCGCTAAAATGAATAATTGAGGAGATATTTGGGTTTTTTGTGTTTGAACCCCTTTAGGGTTTGCAATAAATCAATTGAGGGAATTAATCTGAAATATTTTCCAATTAATTTATTCATTTGAGTAAATTAATTAAAAGAAATTTTGCTTTTAATTCTCGCATTTGATCGAAATTCTATAATCGATGCGTTTAAAGGCGTTAATTAAAAACAAATACAATCGTCCATAACTCCTAAACGGTTAAGAGGTATACAAAAACTTTTCAAACAAAATTTGTTCAGAATTATGAATAGAACAATTTTGTATTTAAGTATTTTTTCATTAAAATGAATAGTTTAGGAGATATTTCGGTTTTAACCCTTTTAGAGTTTGTTACCTATCGATAGCGGGTATTAATTAATCGGAAAATATTTTCTAATTATTTATTTTAATTGATAGAAATTTTTAATTAATTAGTTCTGAATTCGTTCATGAGGTGGCGCTAATCCCAAAATGAGATAAATCCGCACTATCTTCTAAAAGATAAAAGATATCAAAAAACTTTTCAAACAAAAATTGTTTAGAATTTTAAACTGAACAAATTTGTATTCGGGTATTTTTTCAGTAAAATGAATAATTAAAGTTTTGATGATCCAAACTGGTTGGAAAATCGTTAGCGAGTAAACACTTTTTTAATAAAAATTATTTAATGTGCTATTAGGTGGTAGATAATATTTTTTTGCTTTCTCTCTCTCATTTTTTCCTCGTTTTTTTTTTTTTTTGAAGTAGCTTTGAAGGGCGATAATTAATTATTCATTCCCTTTTGCCTCCAAGGAATTCAATTCCCAAGTTTTATTAATTAAATGAACAGAATTTTTTTTTTTTTTTTATTTTCCGTAAAACCATTTGTTTAATTCTCTCAATTTGCTAATTGCTCTCAAATATACAATAGGATATAGGAAGTATTGCGGTTTCAGTTTTTCCCATTTTTTTTTGCCGGAATTCCCAAAAGATCGTTGTTTTATTTGAGTTGCTGAGTGCATGCGTTGCTTTAAATAACAATTTGGATAATTGGGGTTCAAACTTAAATGTCTGCGCCTCTCCTTTCTTAATCAAGTGCCGCAATTTTTCAGTCAACTCGTTTCAGACAATTAATAATAAAAATATATATCTGGCTTATTAAAAAACAACCCTCTTATCCTTTAAGAAAAATCTATATATATAATGGCGGAATGTCCGTCTGTCTGTCTTCATCCAATCCAAGCCCCATCCCTGGGGACCTTTCACTTGTTTTTTTTTTTTTTTGTGGCCACCGATCCGAAATTCATTCGCTCTTTGGCATTGCCAAAATCTAAATAGTTCGAATCAATTGCCTCTTTAGCCTAGGCTCGTTTTTCCCAGACTTTTTTGACAGTTAACGAGGTTTTAAAATTTTCGAGACCAAACTTATGAAAAAAATTTATTTACAAAACAAATATTAATTTTTAATAGAAATCAAGTTATTGGTTTGTTTTTTGCATACACAAAAATTGCAAAAAATTTTTTTTTGCGACACGGTGCCTGGGAAACGCTGGCCAAAGTCCGCCACTGCTTATTCTTGTCAGAAGGGAACGATTTTTGAAAATTTGCGGCCATAGGAATCCGCCACTGTTAATATGGAATATATGGCCTCAGATACCAAAAAAAGATATTAAATAAATTTAACAAAAATGAATTTCTTCATTAAATTATACAAAAAATCCGTCAAGAGGTTTCTGAGTTATGCCCAGAGTTGGCAAGTTCTATCCCGCCGAGTATAATACACGGTTTTGTACTGTACATGGATAAAACTACCACGGATAAAACTAGGCCGATGTAAATAACTGTAAAAAATCAACTCCCTGAAAAAACAAGTTAAAAGATAAAATGAATTTTATTTGAATTCCCTTACTCTATGCGCATGCGCATAAATTGATGTTTTATGCCTGTGGAGATTTACTCAGGATTCGCAGGGACTTGGCAGCCAGGAGATTAAAAAAAAAATCTTTTATTTAATTTTAATTTGCCGGCGTTTCGGTCGCCAAATCACGACCTTCATCAGGGCGAATATTGTCAATTATATACATATTATATATACGGGTGTATAGAGAGTATCTATAATTTCGCGTAGGGCGGAAAAAATTAGAGAAACAATTTTCCGTAGGGCGGAAACATTTAGTTTTTTTTTTTTTTTTATACAGTTTTATCCGCGATTTTTGTAAAAAAGCCAACTCTAGTTATGCCTTATAAACGAAAAATTACATCTCCTAATTTTTATTTATTTATTTATTTTTTTTTTAGCTCTGCCACTGCCTTTCGTGACGTCACTATCTCTCTTTAGTATTAATAAAAGGCCAATGCAAATATTTAAAGCTTAAATTTCTCAATACTCCAGTATTTTTAAATAGAATAAAAAAAAGACACGTTTTAAATTAAAAAAGTTACATACTGTAACACAAATAAGCTTTGCATTATTAAACTCTCGTTGAAACGATCGAACGATCGAACGAACAACTCGAGCCCTCAAAAAAAAAAAAAAAAAAAAAAAACGAGACAATTTCACTCAAATAGAGATAACGTTGTTTATATTCTAATTATTCTAAAAGGTAAAGCAGCATATTTATTTATTATTTGCCTTCATTTCAATTAAATATTCATCATCAAACGCTGCTTTGAATTCCATTTGAATATGTTTATGTATTTATTTATTTATTACACAAGATTTAACTTGTGTGGATTAAACTTATCAATTATTGTTGTTGTTGTTGTTGTTGTTGTTATGCTCTATGCATGAATGGAGACAAAATAAAAAAAAATGAAATTGAAGATAAATAAATAAATAATTTTATGCAAATTGATGACTTTGTGGTGAATCTAATTAGAACGACTCTGTCAACGTTTCGGTGTTGTGACGACTCCTTCATCAGGGAGATTAATCAATTTTACTTAATTATTACGCTAGTGTATATGAGCCTCAAAGGCTTAACTAAAACCCTATTTTATTTATTCATTTACAGTTTCCGTCCCATTTACGATCACTCTACCAATTCCGACCCTGCACTGTACATTGGTCACGACCCCGGGTCGCTTTTGCCTTTTTGCGATCCGAAGAAATAGAACAGGCCGGCCCGTCGCAAGGTCTGACGCCTGTTGAAATGAGGAAGGAAGAGACAGACATACAAAGAACTGAAGGACTGCCTGTCCCAACTCGGGTAGCTCGTGGTCGCCATCTACGGACTCACAAGACGTGGACCTCTGAGCAAGAAAATATTGTGTAAGTAAACTCTATAAATACAGTCCACTCCAACATTTTTATTTCTCTGAAGGAGTCATTAGAACTCCGAAACGTCGACCTATATCAGTAGAAGCCTATAAAATCCAAATAAATTGGCATGACAATCTTCTCCGAGTTTTAATTATCAACATCCTGCGTCCATCCTTTCTATAATGTTCAAAATTTCAACATCAAGCGAGTGGTCATATTTTTTTCCCTTACATAACATATAATTTTGTTTATATATTCTGAAAGTAGACGTTCTTCCGAGTAAAATGATATGTCACACATAATATCTAAATTGATTGCAAATTTGTTAAAAATAAGAATTTCAATGCTGCACTTGGAGCATCTCTAATTGCCTTATAAGGAAAAAATTAAACCAATTAAAATTTCAATAATTAAAGCCGGATTTAAATATAAAATTAAAATAAATTTTTCTAAATATTTTTTTAGTTTTTAGTAAATAACTCGAAAACTATGCGTCCTATCAAAATGGCGTTTATTAGATAACCTGTAGAGAATTAAATTCTCTATCCAACGAGTACCGATTTGTTAATATTCGTTGGTGTGAAATGATTTAAATAAAGATTTGAAAAATTCAATTTTTTTTTTATCTTACTATATTCATTGAATAATTTGTTTGCGATGAATTTGAGAATTGAATTCTGTAAAATTTTGTTTGAATATTCCATTTGACTACAAAAAGAAGAATTAAATTCCCTTTCACTTTTTGTTTTATTCAATTTTACTCGCTCAATTTTTTCCCTGGGAAAATTTTAATGTCTTGATTGAAATGTACGGTAGGGTAGGTGGGTAGGTAAGGACCCTTGAACTCGCTCTCTAACATGGCTGGCTAATACGAATATTAAATTCTACATGCACACGAAATTGAATCAGATGTCAAAACTTGTGTCCTTTCACTTTCTGTATTATTCATAAATTCATTTGTGAGAAGGCTTTTATTTTATAAGTACAGTCAATGGCGGATTAAGACAATATAGGGCCCTAGCCGCAGAAAAAAAAATTAGGCCTGGGCCCATAACAAAAATGTCTTTGGAAAAGTGATCAACAAATCTAAAAGACTTCTCAATAATATCGTTGAAAAATAATATCTAATAATATTTGGATCAATAAAGACTATTTAATCATGTTATTGGTCTTTTTACTTTCTCTTACCTATGTATATATGTAATATATATATAGAGAGAGAAAGTATTGGATTCATGTCAAAAATTCGATGTCGAGATTTTGATGGATCTTCACGTTTTGAGGTCCCCTGAATCCAAAAAAGTGGTTTTCGCGACATGGTCTGTCTGTCTGTCTGTCTGTGAACAAGATATCTCAAGAACGAAAAGAGCTAGGAAGTTGAAATTTTATATTTAAGTTAGGCACCCCCATGGGACGTGACACGAAGCTTTTGAACAAAATCGACCAAAAAGTACTAGTACTTTACTGATGCACTTTTTCAGTTTTTTTCGATTTTCTCAAAATTTGCTCCAACGATTTTTTTTAAAATTCATATATCAACTATTTTTTTAGTTGCTCTTTAAAATGTATATTCTCATTTTGTGATTGAAATCTTCTGAAGACCACTTTACTCTTGTTCCATAGAAAAGATAGGAGAAATGATTGCCATGGTAACAAAATATAAATATTTTCCCACACTTATAAATTTTACATAGCCCCCGGGTTTGGCGTAGTAAGTAGCGCGCCT
Organism: Euborellia annulipes; assembly: GCA_023213315.1. Taxonomy (NCBI): domain Eukaryota; kingdom Metazoa; phylum Arthropoda; class Insecta; order Dermaptera; family Anisolabididae; genus Euborellia; species Euborellia annulipes. Next base: position 5,332 of record JAKCPI010023039.1, read on the forward strand.
ACCTCCTATACCAAACGTCGCGGGTTCGGACCCAGGCAGTCCGATGATTTTATTTAAGCCATTTGGATACCAGATGGCTTAAATAAGAATGCCTGAACCCACAATAGATATATTCTCTACAACGGTTATCGTCAAAGTCTTATATGGCCTAAGTTGCCGAAAAGACTGTATGAATGTGTGTGTGAATGTGAGTGTGAACGAGAAAAAAGTGTGAATGTTTTTTATAAAAAAAAAAAATTTTACATCTTGAAAATCGAATGTACCGTACTGTCGGAAACTAAATACATGTCGACACAAAAATCTGGTGTGACAAGCACAGAACTCAACTTTCGATTACCGAAGGTAAGAGAAAGTTGTGTGCTGTGCGCCAGTCACACCAGATTTTTTTTCTTTCGAGTTGAGCCTCTCTGGACTGCGTGGTAACAACCTATTTCCTTTTATTGTCTGGCTCTAGTTCTTGTACCAGCTTTGACTTCCTGCCAGTATCTTCTGAGTCCACCAAGTAGTGCTTCAGACAAAGGTCCTCTCCGTATTTTGGATGTTGATGCCATTTTAAAACTTTGGTAGTTGGTCACCAATCTTCTAAATTGGTTCCCTGTCAGGAACCTTCCTCTCTGAGATACCAATCTGCCTAAGATCTTTTTCACATTCTTCGAACCATCTCGGCCTTGTTTTCTTAGTTTGAATGAAACTCCAGATTCTTTTTATTAGACGGTCACCGTCCATCCTCATGAGATGACCGTAGAATAACAGTCGCCTCTTCTTAATGGATGCTGTGATAGGTTCTGTCTTGCTGTACAAATCCTCATTTGGTCATCATTCGTTACCTAGTCCATTTATCTCTTAACATCCTACGCTCTCGTTTTTCCAGCCGCTCAGATTCACCTTGTCTATTCATGGTCAATGTTTCGGGCGCATATAAGCCTTCAAGTTTTACAACTGTATTATAATGTCGGAACTTGGCCCCTATACTCATAGACTTTGTCAGTTGATATGCCTGGTCTAACTTCCTCATCCTGACATTAATTGTCTTCTTCTTCTAATCCATTCTCCTGGATGACTTCATCGAGATACCTTAAATTCTTGACTCGTCCTATTTTTCCTCGATTGGTGTTCATCCATTCAGGTCCATCGCAGATCTTCGTCATATATTAGTCATATATTTCGTATTTTCCCGATAAGAGGGAGTTGTGTGTCATAAAAATCAAGTAATTCAAAAATTTGCCAAGAGATGTCAGAATGGTAGCTAATAATATTTAATGCATTTGGTTGATTTTCATTGATCTTTTAACAATAAATGTTATTATATATTATGTAATCTTTTATAAAAGCATACAAATACATAAATATAGGCCATTAGGGGATCGGCTGTTAGACTAGCCTGCCATCTATTGCAAGAATGCTGAACTAATTTGACAGTTGATTTTTAAATAAATCATCTAAGCTTATTTTAAAAATTTCTTAATTAATATGTGATTAATAATAACTATAAATTTAAAAAAAATTAAAGATTATTGGGACAGATTGTTTTTTTTTGTATTTGCTTGATAACAAAAAAATTAATTTTCATAATGTTTTAATAAGTCATTAAACAAATTATAGCTCGATGTCCCAACAATCTCTTTTGAATTTAATTCATTTAAAAAAAAAAACTGCATTGAAAAATTCCTTATAATAGTCTAGTTTTTTTTAAAGTACGTTTAGAAACCCCCTTAAGAGGAAAGAAAATGTTACGTTTTTATTGACGCGTAGTGTATTATTATAAACTTAATTTATAAAACGTTTGGACGCAAGTGTAGTTTTTAGCTTTATCCCTCACTCATTGTACAAAAATCATTCAACATCTCGTTAACATCGCAATTGTTCTTCTTTAAATAAAAAAACACTCAGAGAGAAAAGGATAGAGCGAGGGAGAAACTTTTTTTATTTTGTTCTCACTTAATTCGAGTAGGGCATTAAAGAAAATTCAGTTATAATCTTGTTTCCTCTTTCTAAGGCTCTAAAGTTCACATACGAATTAACAATTTCCGAAATGGAACATTAGAATGTGTCAGAAAAAAGCCTTGACTTAATTAGAGGCACACCTCTCTCGTTTTTTCAAGTGCATTTCTGTATCTACCAGCTGCGCCGCCCGATTTCGGCCTCTCGGGATTTAAGGGGGTTCAGGAGCGACGTCTAAACGTACTTAAAAAAAAAAAAACTAGACTATTATAAGGAATTTTTCAATGCGGTTTTTTTTTTAAATGAATTAAATCCATAAGAGATTATTGGGACATCGAGCTATAATTGTTTTAAATGACTTATTAAAAAATTATCGTAATAAATTTTTTTGTTATCAAGCAAATACAAAAAAACAATCTGTCCCAATAATCTTTAATTTTTTTTAAATTTAAAAATGAATTTATTGTTATTATTAATCACATATTAATTAAGAAATTTTTAAAATAAGCTTAGATGATTTATTTAAAAATCATCTGTCAAATTAGTTCAGCATTCTTGCAATAGATGGCAGGCTAGTTTAACAGCCGATCCCCTAATAGCCTATATTTATATATTTTTATGCTTTTATAAAAGATACATAATATATAGTAACATTAGATTATTTAGTAGGCTGGGTCAATGAGCAGAACATTGGGGTTTGAGATAAACCAGCAGATTAAACCCCCCTGACGTCTTTTGTTTGGAAACATTTCGACGTATAACATGCATCATCCTCATTGCCGCGAGGATTTGGTGGGCTTGGTCCAAAAATTATTTAAAGCCTTAGGGGCGTCATACATGTTCTTTGTGAGGTGCCTTCTTTAAGCTGATGACCGCTCTGATGCAGCAATGATATCATTCACCTCACAAAGAACATGTATGACGCCCCTAAGGCTTTTAAATATTTTTTGGACCAAGCCCACCTATAAAAGGTCCTCGCGGCACTGAGGATGATGCATGTTATATGGTCGAAATATTTGCCAAATAAAGAACGTCAGGTGGAGCGTTTAATTGCTGGTTTTTCAACCCCATTATATAATAACATTTATTGTTAAAAGATAAATGAAAATCAACCAAATGCATTAAATATTATTAGCTACCATTCTGACATCTCTTGGCAAATTTTTGAATTACTTGATATTTGGGCATACTTTTTATGACACACTACGCCGTCTTAGCGGGAAAAACATGCGTAACCACTTCGCTCCTGGTCCGCCTTAATAAATTTATCGGACTGCCTGGGAGCTGATCCCGCAAAGACAGACCATGTCGCGAAAACCACTTTTTATTTGAACCTCAAAACGTGAAAATCCATCAAAATCTCGACATCGAATTTTTGACATGAATACAATACTTTCTCTCTAATATATATATATTAACATATATATAGAGGTAAGAGAAAGAAATAATATTCGCTTTGACAAAAAACAAGGGGGCGGGATCTAAATCAACATGCATAGTTTGAAAACCGCAAAGTGTTAATAGCAAGCACAGACACATGTGTGGGTGGAAGATTCCCGGAAACTATTTTAATTTATGTTAGAATAAAAAATAAAATGTTCATATAGGAAGCATGTTGACATTAATAATAAAAAAGTTTTCTTTGTTTATTGATATCACTAGCTATATATCTGTGTGTGCGGGAAAAAGAGAGAGTAAATGTAATAACTACGATAAAATATTTTTATAAAAAAAAAAAAAAGGCGAAAGACGAAACTTGTTCTAACTTGATTGATTTGCGGATTTCTCTCCTTTCAAAGTTAGAGAGAGTTGCGTTTTTTTTTTTTTTTTTTATTAAATTTAAAACCATTTTATCTAATGATAGAATAAAAATACAAAAAAGTTCAAAGAAACTTTATAATATTCATTTTACTTTCTCTTATTTTATTTTTGATCATTTCATCTTTCAGGGGCGTATATAGAAATTTTTTTCGGGGGGGCCCGAACTCAAAAATTTTTCTGCGGAAAATTTTTTTTTAAGAAACTATATTTATTTTCACACGAAATTTTTTGCGGAACATTTTTTCTATTGCGGAACCAAAGTTGTCCATCCTGCGGAAAAATTTGTTGCGCTGATGTCTGTATATTCCTATATATGTATATGTGTTTGGGAAATTTCGGGGGGGGGGCCCGGGCCCCCTCGGCCCCCCCCATAAATACGCCCCTGTCATCTTTGATGTGATTTGTTCTTTTTTTGTTATATTAATTTTATTTGTGAAGATGATGGAAAAATTAAATCAGGAAATTTAAAAGGGTAAAAGAGAAGAGAAACGCAAGGTGTGTTGATAAACATTTAACTTTGTTTGACGGTTTAGTACGAATTAGCAGGCACTTCTTTCCTAGTCTTATTCACGCAGAGCGGGGTCGGCGAAATGGATTTTTTTTTTGCGATCGGAAGAAATAGAACTGGCCGGTCCGTCGCACGGTCTGCCTGTTGAAAATATAGACATGTAAAGAACAGAAGAACTGCCAGTCCCAGCTCTAGCGGCTCGTGGTCGCCATTCACGTATTTAAGGTTGTTCGGATAGTACCCCGTAAGCCATAATAAAATCTAAATTTTTCTTTTTAATAAAATGAAAAATTTGAATGCCAAAATCCTTATTATAATTTAGTCGTGACTTATCAGAGTTTATAATTCTATTAAGTTAATAATTTAATTGCCAAAAATAATAAATGAATGACTTTTGACTTGAGCAGTTTTTCACATAATATACTAGAACTGGCAACATTTGCATTTGAAAGCTGTTTATTTTAAAATTTAAAAGTCTACAATTTTATTTTATTTGATATATTAAAATAATTAATGCAAATCAGTTTAAACACAATGGACGATTTGCGAGAAAAAATATCGTAAAATGGAAAAAAAATGTAACTGACAGCGAGAAAAGAGTATTATTTTATGCGACATTGCCAGACTGGTCTGAGTCTCATTTTTAAATATTGGCGACTGTCATTTTGGAGAATTTTTTTACTTTCTTGTTAAAACATCTTTAAAAGCCTTCGGCAGAAACTTTTGATTTTATGTTTAACATATTCCTCTGAAGTGAATTGATAAAATGTAAGTTTTTTGTTTTTGTATCTATTGCAGAGGTGGCTATATAATTCGATATATGTGCGTTTCGTCGACATTCCCCGGGGACCTCAAAACGTGTATATCCATCAAAATCTCAACATTGAATTTTTGACATGAATGCAATACTTTCTCTCTCTTATATATATAGGGGTAATAGAAAGTAATACAAAAAATCTATATATAATAATTGCGGTGTGTCCGTCTGTCCGTCCGTCTGTCCGTCCGTCTGTCCGTCCGTCTGTCCGTCCGTCTGTCACGCTCTGGTTGACCAACTTCCCGTTGGAATTTTGAAACGAAATTTTGCAGTCTTATAAAGGACGTTATGGAGAGTCCCGGAAAAATACTCGGGTTCCGAAATTCCTATAACTTTTTGAGTTATTAATTGCTAAAGTTACGATTTCTCCCATAGGAAATGTATAGAGAAATATTTAAGTATTCTTTGCAGTTGTGTATTCTTTGAATATAAACAAATACTCAAGCAGGCACTGGACTGGAATACTTAGTTGTTAGTATTAAGAGATTTTCTTTTCATAATTAAGAAAAGGCGAGGGTCCGCCGCAGGCGGGCCCGAGCCAGCTGATGGGGGTCCAGGGGGCGTAGCCCCCCGTCTAGACGCCAGCCCGTTTCTCATAATTAAGAAAGGCGAGGGTCCGCCGCAGGCGGGCCCGAGCCAGCTGGTGGGGTCCAGGGGGCGAAGCCCCCTGGCTAGACGCGGAGCCCGCCGAAGGCGGGCGGCGCGGCTAGTAGAGTCTATAATTAAAAACTCCCATAATACAAATAATATAAAAACAAGCTACTAATCATCCCCCAAGTCGCCCCCGCCAGGGACCGCCGAAGTCAGGCGGCGCAGGTAGTTAGATAATTTCCCAGAAATCAATGTTTTGTTGTAGCTATTTGTGTGAGAGAGAGAGGATCAATAAATATTATTAGCACCTCCTCCTTTCTTCCCATCGGAAGCTATTAATGTGCCACTTAGCATATCGCCCCAACATAAATTCAATCATGCGAATACTATAACATCTAATGAGCCGAGTGACAAATTCGTCATTAGTCAACGAGTCATTAATTTTATAGAATCTGCTGTGGCCATTCAATTACAGCAAATAACACTGGAAAAAATCGGAATGGGATTTTTTTAAGGTTGTTCGGACATTAAAGCACTTAAATAGATTAAAAGCTAATTTTTTTAATATGTTATTAATCACTATCACATACGTATAAAATAATTTTTTGAAGCACATCTGATGAAAGGTTATCGTGTATTTAATTTTTAAAAAATTGTAATTTAACATGTAGTCTATGGGGAATGTCGACGAAACGCACACATATCGAATTATATAGTCACCTCTGCAATAGATACAAAAACAAAAAACTTACATTTTATCAAGTCACTTCCGAGGAACATGTTAAACACAAAATCAAAAGTTTCTGCCAAAGGCTTTTAAAGATATTTTAACAAGAAAGTCAAAAAATTCTCCAAAATGACAGTCGACAATATTTAAAAATGAGACTCAGACCAGTCCGGCAACGTCGCATAAAATAATACTCTTTTTTGCTGTCACTTCCATTTAACGATATTTTTTTCTCGCAAATCGTCCATTGTGTTTAAACTGATTTGCATTAATCATTGTAATGTATTAAATAAAATAAAATTGAAGGCTTTTAAGATTTAAAATAGATAGTTGATGAATGCAATGTTGCCAGATCTATATCACGTGAAAAAATGCTCAAGTCAAAAGTCATTCATTTATTATTTTTGAACAAAATGTAACCGATGATCTGGACTTGCTTTTTGTTTTTTGTTTAGGCTTACTTTCGTCATTCTTATCTCAAAATCTCTAATTCTGTGAGTTTTGAGATCCCCTCAGTATTTGAACCTCCCCCTTGTAAACACACAGGCCATCAGGTTGTGTATTTCCGTTGAATTCTCTACTGTAAGAATTCCCTTTTGTTGTCTGTCAAATAACAAGAGATTAATTTATTATTAAAAGCATTTTTTTCTTTTTTTTAGGTAAAATGTCGAGAGGGCACAGGGGGTGGAGGCAAATGCCACGCCTAAGAGTTTTTTTTTTTTTTTTTTTTAAAGGAATAAAATTTGAAGAGCATATCGCTGGCTTTCCTTTTCCCTTTTCCCTATCGACAAACTTGAAGGCGATGGATTCGATGAAATTCTCTCTCTAGCTATCCGAGATGAGAAATAAAAGAATTAAAATGTATCTGCTCTTTCCATATAAATGATAAAAATTCTAAAATTGAAATTCTTCGGTTGTGGGCAGCTAATTAACAAAAAAATATTTAAATACTTACATGGCGGAATTATTATAGCCTCAGAGAAGGAAAATCAAAATAAATGCTTGAATTATTCAATTTGTTTTGTTTTATATATTAATAATTAAGATTAATATATTATTACAAATTCTAATAATAATTTACATAATTGGATAATTAATTATTGAAAATATATTATTTAAAATTATTTATTAGGTGAAAATGAGATTTTTATTCTCTTTGCTCACCAAGTCTGAGCATGCGTGTTTCTCATCTCTTTGATCATCTTTGCCTCGCTCCAAGACAGGCATGCCGTGTGATAAATAATTAATCTTAAATCATCGATATTTTGCAAATCCTTTTAACTCAAACCGATTATTTATATTAATTCTATATTAAACGAGCTTCAAATTGAATATAAAATTTTTGAAATTGAATTTGTGGTTGACGAGGATTAGTGATGAGAAAATTTGACATTTCTAACCAAGTAATTATTTTCCATTTAATTTAAATATTTATCTTATTGTTTCAATCTAATTCAAAAAATATTTTTAATTTCAGATACTCTTGCTATAAAAATGATTGAAAATGCGATTTCCATTTTGTGGACATGATCGTGTTCCCTTTGACACTCCTCGGCGAGATGATCAAACCTTGAAGGTAGGTTAAAAATATTATTTATTGTTTTGACGAGCATTTAAATAGTTTTTGTTATTATTTTCTAGTGATTGCCATTCGACGACTGAGTGCCCGTTGATATCAGGAGTAAAAAGAAGGGAAATTTCCCCAGCTGACATTCTTGAAGGTAAATAACGTTTCTATTTTGTATTGCATGCCTTTTTCTTAGTGATTTTAACGTTTCTTTTATTCTATCTTTTAATTTCTTATAAAATTAAATGTAATCTTTTATTTATTATTAAGAAAGTGATAATAAATAAATTCTCAAATCCGAGGGCGAATCTTTTCTATCAATCACAACAAATACAACTCGTTATGTCAGTGTCTTTGTCCTTGTGTAATTTGCATGTTGATGTTGATGATGTTGCTTAGTAAAATCAAAACTCGGACTGACAAATCTCTTTCTTTTTTTAATAAATGAAAGATTGCTTTATTTTTTTCAATATTAATAAAACAATCAACGAGGTCATAAATGGCTTAAAAGGTTTTAATCAAATTAAATTCAATATATATTGAGTAGTGAGGATATCCAGGCAGCCAAAAAACAATAAAGAAAATTATATTTGTCTTTATTTCATATATTTGTCTACGTTTCGGCCGATATTCCGGCCTTCATCAGGACAAATGTTGTTTGCCTCCGAGCTTATAGAGGCTCTTGGCAACGCCTGACAATGTGTTTGAGTGAACATTCGTCGGATGTCATGACTTCTGGTTCAATAGTGTGACATCACTATTGAACCA
>JAKCPI010023040.1:0-25883 GCA_023213315.1 Euborellia annulipes
TACTCTTTAAAAGTGTTTTCAAATAAAAACTTTATGTGAAAATAGTTAAGTGACACTTTTACGCTGCTTTCACCAGTAGGGGGAGGGGGAGGTTGATCCTTCAAGAGAACCTGGCGATCATTACTCTGAGGAAGAGGGCATATATCGTATCGTATAATGAAAAAAACAACACTTATATTTTGTAAGTTATGAAATAAACATTTTTTAATGTCCAAGGAAAGAAACAATAATTCGCTCTTATACTCCTCTATCTCAAAAACTATTCGACATATCAACTATGAAAATCACTTTTATTAATTTTCTAGGCTCTCAAATTAAAATCATAAAATTGGAAAATTTTTCCCGACGATTATAGAATACAGTATTAAACGGAATTTGTTGAATGGAGTATTTTTTTTTATCTTTAATAAAAGGTTCATTTCTAGATAAGTATTATATTTTTATATCATTTTTTCTTCAATAATAAAAAATATATATTAATTATTTTGCTTTAAGGGTGGTTTGGCTGCTGATGATGGGTTCAGGGTGAGTTATATTATTATTCACTTCAAGATAAATAAATAAATAAATAAAGCATAGAAAAAGCAAGACCTCCAGAGACCTGTACAAAGAAGCCTTTGTCCTCTCACTCTAAAGAGAAGAGTCAAAATATAACAATTCCATTTAAGAAAAAATTAAAAAAAAAAAATGTTTTAATAATATTTAGAGATGGAAAAAATACTGATAGAATTCAGTATAGGTCATTATAGGAATGAAATTATTTAAAGATGATATTCTGGCGAGTTATTAGAAAAAACTTTTCCTGTGTTAACGACCTTTTGGAGTGTTTAAAACTACTTCAGAAATTTTATTTAAAAATGATTGAATCTTTTCCTAATAAAATAACTGGTGTGAATATTATTTCCAAAACGTTGTTTATTTGACCATTCTTCTCACTTCATATTATTATTATTGGCGATGGGCAGGAGACTCTCCTCCATCGAAATTGATCCCCCTTTTCGCAGGTTGAGGTCCCCTGAATCCAAAAAAGTGGTTTTCGCAACGTGGTCTGTCTTTCTGTGTGTGCGTGTCTGTCTGTCTGTCTGTCTGTGAACAAAATATCTTAAGAACGAAAAGAGATAGGAGGTTGAAATTTTATATTTAAGTTCGCTATCCCCCTTACGTAACACGAAGCTTTTGAACAAAATCCTTAAAAAAAAGTACTAGTAGTTTATTGATGTACTTTTTCAGTTGTTTTTGTTTTTCGATTTTCTCAAAATTCAAAAATCAATTATTTTTTAGATAAGCTTACTCTTTAAAATATATATTCTCATTTTGCCCTTGAAATCTTTTGAAGTACACTTTACTCTTGTACTTCATAGGAAAGTAGAAGAAATGTTTGCCATGGTAATAAAATATAAATATTTTTCTATGTTTATAAATTTTACATCTTGCCCTCAGGCTTGGTGTAGTTGGTAGCGCGCCTACCTTGTATACCAAGGGTCGAGGGTTCGGATCCGGTAGTTCGATGATTTTATTTAAGCCATTTGGATACGAAATGGTGAAAACTAAATATATCTCGACACAAAAAAATCTGGTGGGACAAGCACAGAGCCCAACTTTCTCTTAAAGTTGGGTTCTGTGCGACCAGTTACTCTTCTAAAAAATAATCTCACTTATTTCAACTTGTATGTATTTATTTATATTTTTTTTTTATTTACATTTATATATTTAAATTATAATTTTTAGGCTACGAATTATATAATTGATTATATAGGCCTAACATTTATCTCATACTGACAGCCCTCTCGATCGAGACCGAAACGTTAGCTTAGTGTCAGCGGCGTAACTAGTCTTTAAGAGCGGAGGGGGCGAAGCTCAACTGGGGCGCCGTTTTTCGTTTGACTTTTTTTTTTTTTTTGTATTCGAACTTCATTCGGGCTTTTTTGTCTAATTTTTCTCAGGATTTGTGATATAAAATGAATTTATTATGAAATTTTCAAAAAAAAGCCGTAAATTTTGGGAAAAAGCGGGTGCGAGAGGGGCGCCAAAAGTTTAATGCGCCTGAGGCGGGGGGGGGGGGGGCGAGCGCCCCCTCGCCCCCACCTGGATACGCTACTGCTTAGTGTACCTTAATAAATGAAATAAATACTAGCTGCCTCTCTTTTCTTCTTCCGTCTACTCATCAACAATTTTCATCCAGCTTTAAATTCACTTTTTCTTATCATCTATTATTATTTAAACTTGCAAATGTATAATCCTTCTATGATAACCCCTGGCACATCCCAATTATAACAATATAAAAGGAATCCATTATTTTACTGGTATATGAAAGAAAAATAATCATTTGTTCAGTTACAAAAAAAAAATCCTTTGCCAATCATGTAAAAGGAATATTAAAAAAAATAAAAAGAATTTTAAAGAATATTATTCATAAAAATTCATATCTCTCTCTCTCTCTGGTTTTGTTTAATTTTAATTATTACGTATACAACACCTTTTAAAAGCTTTTTTTTATACACCCTCTGTTCTACATTTTTTTTTCATGTTGACCAAAAAACATTCGGCCTTTTATAGAAAAAAAAAAATAAAAAATAAAAAATATAAAAAAAAAGAGAGAAAATGAAAGAGATCATCATGAGACTACAATCAATCCATTTTAATAAACATTAAAAATATATTTTAAAAAAGATGTAGCTACATTTGAAGAGTTGTAAATAAAAAGGGTCAAGTACTAAATTTGTTTAGTTTGCTGCATTCAAAACCATTAATAAACCAATGTTAATCAAAAAGTATAAGTTGTTAATTCCTACAACGTTGTTGTAATGTCTGTTTTGAATATCTCAGTCTAGAGCTCATCTATCTTACAAACTACAAGTTCATAAAGTTACCGGACATTGTTTAATCACGCCAATCAAACGACTTTTAGTTCTCAATTAGAGTATGCTATGATCGTAACTCGCAAAAATAATAAGATAAAGTTTTATATAAACTTTATCAATTTGCTGAAAATTTTTTGATTTTCAACTCTTCATTTTTACTTTCTCGTAGAGAAGTATTGCAATCGTCAAAAAATTCGACTTCGAGGTTTTGATGATTCTCCAGGTTTTTTTATTTTAGACTTCCCCGAGTCCAAAAAAAAATTTTTTGGGCATTATGTCTCAGTGTGTATATGTGTGTCTAAACACGATTTCTTAAAAACGCAAGCAGCCAGAACGATGAAATTTGGTATATTCTCCTTACACCAAAATTGTAGATTTCTATCAACTTTTGGAGTAAATACGTGAGTAACTAAGAGGGTGCCGGGTGGGACTCGCCCCCAGAAAGCTCCCTACCCCAAGAAAAATTAAGAAAATATGGGGCTTTCCAGACCCCCTGGAGGATGGCTGGATGGCTGGTCCCATGCCCCCCCCCCAGCCAAATTCTCTAGTTACGCCCATGTACATCACCTGGCTATCTAAAAAGCTTTTCAAAAATTTTAAAATTTTCAATTTTTTTGTTATATTATGTATGATAGATTACTCTATTTTAAAAAGTTTTTATTCTTTGACATTTTTTTGAAAACTGGATAGTTTTTGAAATAATCAAAGAAGATCGTTGATTATTTCAAAAACTATTCAGTTTTCAAAAAAAATGTCAAAGAATAAAAACTTTTTAAAATAGAGTAATCTATCATAATATAGCAAAAAAATTGAAAATTTCAAAATTTTTGAAAAAGCTTATTAGGTAAAGTACTACTTCCAGTTGAGGTATTTACTCCAAAAGTTGATAGAGATCTACAATTTTATTGTAAGGAGTATATACCAAATTTCATCGATCTGGCTGCTTGCGTTTTTAAGCAATCCTGTTAACAAACAAACACACACACACACACAGACATAATTCCAGTAGAATATACGAGCAAGTTCTGGGTAAGTCATTCCCGATTTTTGTCATAGAAAGAGCGCACTTTAGTTTTGAAAATGCAAAGGCCAATTGCTCTCGACCTCTATTTTGTAACTTGACTTTTATCAGAGTGCATCCCTTAAATTAAAGAAGTCCTGGCGTAAAGCCCCTTATATTATTTATCACTTTTTTCACTCATCTAGCGCCTCAAAAGAAACATCCAATGTCACTTTTCTAGCAATTTCAAGAACAAATTACTCTCTGCCTCGCTTGTGGTAGTATTCATGTCTTCATTTAGCGATGAATAATGCTACCACCGTAGGAACCTTTTGATCAAACTCAGAGGTGGACTTGAGAAAAACCTTTTACCATAGATTGTATATAATTTAGTTGGTGAACATAAATGTCCAATTCAGTAAGAAACTTTATACTACAGACTAGAGCAAATGAAGGTTAGACACTCGATATTTTCTTTAACCATCTCAGGATAAAATTATCAAAAATTGTGAGTTAGTCATTTGTGTAACTATATTCCAAACGAGAAATAATATTTTCCCCTGGGCCTTATAAAAAGGTCTACAGAGAGTTATTAAACCTATATAATTGAAAAGTTTCTTCAAATATGTCCCAAGTTGAAAACCATCACCGCCAAAATTAATTTATTATTTCCAACTAGTTTTTACTGTAGACAAGTGGTTCCCAACCTTTTTTGGCCCATCGGCCCTTTCTGAAGGTTGACTAACACCTATCACCCTCTTTGCATTTTCAATGTGTCTAATTTTAATCTAAAGTATAAATAATAATGAAGTTTTATTATTTTAAACAATTTTATTACCGTATATACGAGGGCAGGTCAATAAGTCCGTGACTTTTTAAATGAAACTCCGGTTTTTGGATACAAAATTATTATATTTTTCAACGTAGTCTCCTTTGAGCTCTATGCACTTTGTCCTACGTTTCTCCAATTTTTTTATCCCTTCCTAAAATAAGATTTGCAGAGGACATCAAAATAGGTATTTGCTTGTGAGATGATTTCATCGTTGGAGTCAAATCTCTTTCCGCCGGCCATTTATTCAGGTTTGGAAACAAGAAATAATCACTCGGGGCTAAATCCGGAGAATAGGGCGGATGAGGGAGAAATTCGTAACCCAATTCATGGATTTTGCCATGGAAACGTGTGTGCACCCTTGCATTGTCCTGCATTGTCTTCTCAAATCAGGAGGTAGTCTGCTATTAGTGAATGTCAAACAAAAACTAAAAGACCCAGTTGGTTCAAATTTCGACAGGAGTCAGCTGATAGTTGCCTGCTGATAGGAGTAGTGTTGCCATTTCAGTTAAGAGGCGGGAAATTCAAAAAGTAACGGACTTATTGACCTGCCCTCGTAAAAACAGCTGAAGCAGTTTTATTCTTTTTCGGCATCAGAGACCATTTAGACCCCCTCTCTATTTATTTCAATTGATTGGATCCAATTCAATTGAACTGGGACGGGATGCGAACCCTTGGCCTTTGGTATCAGAAGCCAATGCTCAAGGGCATAATAAAATATACGTATATTATATAACAATATTTCGTCCTGAAGAAGGGCCCCTTTTGAATACGAAACATCGACCAGAAATACAGTAAATTAATTAATATTAAAAATTATAAAATGAATATTTTAAAAATTATAAAATGAATATTTTAAAAATTCATTATTAAATTTTATTAACTTTGGATCGCTTGAAAAAATATGGCTGAGATCTCTCTACGTTAGAGCTCTAAATCTGCTTTTGGAAACAGGAAAATGCTATTAGTGTTTTGATATTTCCCATCACTTTAAATAATTGTCACAATCCGCCTTCTGTTTTTACTCACTTCTAATTGCGCAAAATAAAATTTAATTTTTAAAATTTAATTAAATAAAATTTACGACAGAGAGAAATGGAGAAAATTAATCAAAAACCTTTAATCATCATAAAATCGATTTTACCCATTTCTCTCTCTCGCTCTCCCTGTTATTATTACGTATTTAACAAATTCATATAATTAATTCATTTGCCGATTAAATATTTAAATTTGCGCTAAAACAAAATCATTCCCCATTAGAGACATCTATTTATAAAAGATATTTGAATTAAAATTTATAATTGAAAATTGAAATGAAATTTTCGTTTGAATTTAAAAATATTTTCATTTGACTGATTATCTTTGTTGGATTCAGAGTATTTTTTTTTTTTTTTTTAAGCGAATTCAAAAAATAAATGATTAGATTTGTAGTGACAACCACTTGTGATAGAGTTCTTGCCTCTAGGGCTAGGAGTCAGGGATTATTTATTTATATTTATTCATTTAAGAGGGAGGAGGGTGGAGGGGGAGAGGGAATTAATCTCCCGGATAGTTTAGGTTACGGTACTGCTAAGGCTAAGGGATATATTGACTGACAGTCTATATAGGGCTTTATTTGAAAACCACAAACAGAGCTTTATCTAGTCAGCATAAAATAAAGTTTATTCCATTAAAATGTAGTTTATGCTGAATCTCAGCATATTGAAGGTATTTTCATTACTAGCAAGTTTTTTCGGCATCTTAGGTCATAATATGACGTTGTAAGTATATATTATATTCTTTGAAGAAACACATTATTAAATACGATATTTATATAAGACCCAGATTTGGTATCCAAATACTTTAAATAATAATTCATTGGACTGTCTGGAACCCGGTCCCCGTGGCTTTAAGACTATCAATATTGACATCAGCTCGAATCTCTTAGCCACGGAAGGAAGAGGGGACGTTGACACAAAACTGGTATCTAAGAAATCAACCTCTCTCGAGGTGGAATTTAGAAGTGTACGGAGAATACCTCAGTAAACGGGCTGTTGGAATGAATTAGATAGAGGTAATTGGTGATATTTTGCAAAAATAAAATCCCTGTTACGCTTTAGTGTGTCAAGCGCCAGCTACCGAGTTTTGAGAAAATTAACATTAAAGTTTTTTGTTTTCTTTGGATTATATATAATTTTTTTGTCAATTTTGCAAGTAACATTAAATATAAATTTTTTTAGGACATATTTCATAAAAAATACTATTAATTATAGCATTTGAAACAATATCTGTGCTTAACTCAATTTTTAATTTTTCGGCACATGACACACTATTGCATAATAGGGTTTAAATATAGAAGGAAAGCCTTCGATCTAAGAAGTAAAATATGGAAAAGTAAAAAAAAAGTTTTTTATTTAATGTCTTTATCGAAATTAGTGGCCATTTAGACCCTGTTCATTTATTGGTAGCCAATTCGAATGAGATGAAATTTTCCCACTTGAGAAGGGAAGAGAAAACCTGTCCTCTAGTATAGGGCCCGGAAACTTTTTTAATTTTTTTATTTGTTTAAGGTCTTTTCCGACCATGCCTATTTATTTTAAATGAATTGATAGCCAATTCAACTGAAATAAATTTTTCTCGCTTCGGACTGGAAGCTAACCCGGGACCCTAGGCACAAGAAGCTTGTCTATGTGCCACGAGTTATGGGCCCGGCAAACTTTAAAGGCTAAAGAAACAACTCTACGCTTTCTAGAAACATTTCAAAGAGCTTTAAACTATTATTATATATTCGAAAAATATACTCGCTTGTTGGCATCAGGTGTTTTATTTTAATCATTAAAAATAAAATGAACTGATTCTTTAATATTTTTAATTTGAAGCCACATGTGACTCGCGAGCCGCGGTTTGCCGAGCCCTGTGTTACCCCAAGAGACAAGAACTTTACTACCATTTGCTACGGCCCAAGGGGCAAAAAAAGAGTTTGTAAAACATATGTTTAGTTTCCGCCAATATATTAAAATTCAAAATGTATTAATAAAATATTTTCGAAAATTTTTCAAAAAGATTTTGATTAAAAGCTTATTTTCACGCCCTAGGGGATGCTTAACTTGAATTTAAAATTTCAACTTCCTAGCTCAATTCCTTCATGCTTTAAATTGAACCCAGACAGACACACAGACAGGTCAGAGATATAGGCTAATACTATATCGTCTAATAGACTAGCCTGCCATCTATTGCAAGAATGCTGAACTAATTTGACAGTTGAATTTTAAATAAATCATCTAAGCTTATTTTAAAAATTTCTTAATTAATATGTGATTAATAATAACAATAAGTTCATTTTTAAATTTAAAAAAAATTAAAGATTGTTTTTTTGTATTTGCTTGAAAACAAAAAAATTAATTACGATAATTTTTTAATAAGTCTTTAAAAAAATTAAAGCTCGATGTCCCAATAATCTCTTATGAATTTAATTCATTAAAAAAAAAAACCGCATTGAAAAATTCCTTATCTAGTTTTTTTTAAAGTACGTTTAGACGTCGCTCCTGAACCCCCTTAAATTGAACACACCCATGCACCCACAGAAAGACCATGTTGCGAAAACCACTTTTTTGGATTTAGGGGATCTCAAAACGTGAATATCCATCAAAATCTCGACATCGAATTTTTGACATGAATCCAATACTTTCTCTATATAGGCCTATTAACATCTATAGAGGTAAGAGAAAGTAATAATTAATTATGTGGTCTCTCTGTCTTCTAATAAAAAGTTTCTAAATTAAATTCCGTTAATTTTTATACGAAATAATTTTTTTTTTTTCTAATTTCATTTTAATTACCGCTAATAAAATGTGAAATAATTAAAAGAAAGAAAAGAGAGAAGAAGAGCGATTAATTAAAAAACTTAAAAATTTGATATTCAACCAAAAAAACAAACAAAATCAAAATCAGGTATGAATGTTGCTAACTTGAAAAAAAAAAGTCACCATCATAAAAAATTAAAATTTCTTAATGACTCTGGTTAGTTTGTTAATTTTTTTTATGGCTCTTCTTTTTTTTTTTAATTAATCTAACGTCTGAGACTTTCCCTCTCTCTTTTCACTTCTCACTGTTTATTAAAATGATTGAGCTATTCGGAAAGTTAACAAGTTTGGTGGAGAAGTTATTTACTTGCTACTTGCAATTAATAACTCGCCTGTGTTTACATTAATAACCAACACACTCTCTCTCTCGTGCTCTACTTCTTCTGCATGAAAAAAGATTACGTAGTTTCTAGGTCTTCCCTTCTCTGCTTCTTACAACTTCTCTCAGCCTATGTAAAATATTAATGATATCTCAACACAAACTGATTTCTCCCTCTCTCAATTTAACATAATTAAATATTCACCTTTGAATTTGTCAAAGATGGGAGGGTTTTTAACATTTAGAAAGGACGCATCAAATTTGTACTCAAAATGTATGAGAAAAAAAAGATTACGTAGTTTCTTTAACTTTTTTTTTTAACACTCACACTTTTTTCTCATTCACACTCACACTAACACCACATTCACACAGTCTTTTCGGCAACTCAGGCCATTTAAGACTTTGACGATACCGTTAATTATTAATATATCTATTGGGAGTCCAGGCATTTCTATTTAAGCCATTTGGGATGTACAATTTATAAACATGGGAAAATATTTATATTTTGTTACCATGGCAACCATTTCTCCTCTTTCCTATGAAGTACAAAAGTAAAGTGTGTTTTGAGAGCAAAATGAGAATATACATTTGAAAAAGCATCTAAACAATAATTGATTTTTGAATACTAAGTAGTACTTACTTAATTTTTCGAACATAGCAATATTAGCGTTACTAACTCAATGGCACAATGTTGAAATTGTTTGAAATTTTGACAGCTAACTTCTAAAAGTTGATACTAATTGAGAGAGAGATGGATGAATGATTGATTTGGACATTTGTTTAAATTAAATTAATGTGGTGTTCTGTTCTTTACTTTTTTAACAAATGAAGATTGCCTAAACCTGCAACCGAAACATCAGCCGTAATGAAAGAAAAATTTCACCAATTAATATAGTTTTATTTTTAATGATTGAATTTTACATAATTTTCTGTGAAGTATTAATAAATAGAAAGATGGCTGCAGTGCAACAGTGAAAGATGAAACAGAGTAGGCATTCAGGAGAAAAGTCTCGATATTGCAAACACTCACAGGTGAAGAGCTCCTTTGGTATTGAAAACTCTCAGCTTGAGAGGGATTGGGACAATTTTATTTAATAGCCATTAAGTTTAAATATTAAATACCCCTATTGTACCCTTTCAAAATGTAATATAATATTTATGTTTTTACATTCAATTAATTATCTATTTTTTGTTTCTTAAGCTTATTTTTTAATAATAATTTGCTCATTATAATATACAAAACAAACAAATAAAAGTATTTATTTCTCAAAAGTAATAAATTCAATAGGTACTTTACTTTCCTGCCAATATATTATACAGTATGTAATAAAATATAATAAAGGGCGCCTCAGCCCCTCCCCCCTTGTGGGTTCCTGGATGGCGACCACGAGTTGCCCTAGCTGGAACTGGTTCTTTATGTCAGTCTCTTGTCTTCTAAATTTTCAACAGGGGTTAGACCGTGCAACGGGCCGGCCTGTTCTATTCCTTCCCGGTTGCAAAAACCTCCACCCCTTCCGCCGATCTAGCACAGCGGGATTAAGGTGAAGAAAGAAGAAGAAGAAGATAATATAATAAAGAAAAAGTATTAAGTTTGTAAAAAATTTTATTGTGCGTACGTATATGTGTGTATGTGATGTGCTTTTTACTTTATTTGCTTATATCCATGGAACTATTTATCGGGGTAGGATGAGGTTTGGAAAATTTATAATCCTAAGTAGGCCTAAGAAGCTATTAAAACTAAAAGTGAATCGGACCACAGGGAGCGGTAAAAATGAGCTGTAAATTATTATCGCGACCTCCTGTTTTCTCACCTTCCTCTGAACCAAATCTTTTGAACCTCAGCTATAATAATTAGAACGATAGCCACTAGACCTGGAGGAAATTTCATGACAATCCTTTCAGTAGTTGAGAAATTATTCGTAAAAAATGAAAAAAAAAATGCGTTTTAAGGAATATCGAGGTATAATTAGGTATTTAAATTAATTATTTAATTAATATAATAATCAAATGATTAACTTATAAAACACTCACGCTTTTTTTCTCATTCACGGTTAATTTGACTAAATTAAGATAGTGATTGAATTTTTTTTTTTTTTTTTGAAGGTGTCGCAAAATACGAAAGGTGCTCTTCTTGTGTTATTATTATTCTTCTCTCTCTCATTTTCTCTTTTCTCTTTTTTTTTAGCCCTCACTTTTCTTGACCATTTATATACAGTAAGTCGACTTAAACTAGATTCTTAAAAGAAAGACAAAAATTCGGGGAGGCCCGCCTTTAGATAAAGAAACAAACATTTATCTTAGCTTTGGAAAAGATAGAGACACTCTTTTTTCCTCTTGAAAAGAGAGAGAGAAGTAAAAAAACAAAAAAAACAAAAAAACAAAGGGAGGAAATAAAAATTTTAGAATAGATATAGAATACAACGGAGTCAATTTTTACTTTCTTTTATTTTTTTTACTAGCCTTTTCTTCCTTTCAAATAAATTTAATATTAAAAAAAAAAGACCCTATATAAATTTTATAAGTATGAAATAAATTAAAAATATTTAATAAGGTAACTTCCTGGTGTATTTTTACTTTCTCTTACTCTTACATGTATATGTTATTATATTGAGCGAAAGTATTGGATTCATAACAGGAATGAAAGTTAGAAGAAAAATGCAGCCAGAATTTTTTTTTAAATATATATTTCTTCTAACTTTCATTCCTGTTACAAATTACAGCCATAAAATACCCTTATACTATTGGATTCATGTCAAAAATTCGATATCGAGATAGATATACACGTTTTGAGATCCCCTCAGTCCAAAAAAGTGGTTTTTGCAACATGGTTCGTCTGTGTGTGTGTGAACGAAATATCTCAAGAACGAAAAGAACTAGGAGGATGAAATTTGATATTCAAGTTAGCTGCCTCCATGGGACGTGACATGAAGCTTTTGAACAAAATCGGTCAAAAAGTACTAGTACTTTACTGATGCACTTTTTCAGTTTTTTTTTTTTTTTTTTTTTTTTTTTATACACCTCATAAAAATAATTATATTAATATGTGAAATAAAATTTTTAATCAAAAAAGCTGAAATAAAAGTAAAATGAAAAAGAAATTATATTTTGATTATTACTATTAGCGGGATATATGCTACCTGTAGCTAGGACGTATTTTTAACAAAACAAAGATTTTTTTTTTAATAAAAATAATTTCTAATATTCTATAGTATTCAATAATACCAATATTAAAAAAAAAATCTGAACATTCGATCTCTCTATATTACTTTTTTATACCGTACATATGTTGATGAGTAAGGGAGATAAAAAACTATGAAAAAAAAAATATAAATATGAGAAATATAATATTTTTTTTGAGAGAGAAGGCAAAATATTGACAGCCTCAACGCCACGATGCGTACAAATTTATTTTGGATATGTTTTTTTTTTTTTTTTTTTGTCTAAACCGTTAATTTCATCATCTAAGGGTCAAATTCACTTATCGATCTGTGAGATAAAATTATTTTGGGCTCCGTTTACCAGTGGCCATGCCCAAATGATTTTATATAATAAAAAAGAGTTTAAAAATCGGGTGTGACTAGTCGCAGAACTTTCTCTTAGCCTCGGTATTTGAAAGTTGTGTGCAGTGCTTGTCACATCAGATTTTTTGTGTCGATATCCGACTAGAATTCAGAAACATAGAAAAATATTTAAATTTTGTTTAAAAAAAAAAGAACGCAACCAATCTCCTATTTTTTCCTATGTAACAATTTACAAGAAGAAAGTGTATTCAAACAATTTTGAGGGCAAAATGAGAATATACATTTTAAAGATAAACTAAAAATAATTGATTTATGAATTTTAATCAAAATTAGAGCGAATGTTGAGAACATCGAAAAAAAATTTAAACAAGTAGACCTACTAGTACTTTTTGGCCGATTTTAGTCAAAAGTTACGTGTTACGTTCCAGGGGGGGGGGGGGGTAACTAAAATATAAGATTTCAATCTCCTAGCTCTCTTCGTTCTCGAGATATTTTGTTCACAGACAGAGAGACAGACACTTTTATGAAAGTGGACCTCCAAACGTGTATTTCCATCAAATCTCGACATCAAATTTTTGCCATGAATCCTTATTCAATACAAATTATTTAGATTTTTTCGTTTCTGAGATTTTTTAGAATTTAAAATTTTTAGTTAGGCTGGAGTCGGTCCAGCATCGAGCCTAATTTACATCTTACGCCCCTGCTTCGTATCCCAAACGTCGCGGGTTCGGACCCCACGTAGCCCGATGATTTTATTTAAGCCATTTGGATACCAAATGACACCAAATACATATATATTCAAATAACGGTTAACGTCAAAAGTCTTATATGGCCTGAGTTGCCGAAAAGACTGTCTGACATGTGAGTGTGAATGAGAAAAAAGTGTGAGTGTTAAAAAAAATACATTTTTATTTAGATATAATTATGAAATATAATAATATAAGTCTGGCCCGATAAATGTCTAATAAGCGACCTCGAATTACGCCAGTTAAGGCCGACATATATCCTTCTATCTTTATTCCAGTCTTCTCCTATCCTCCATCCGCATCAAAAGGATTGATAATGTCAAAACCTCTAGCCAAGAGGGGATCCAGAGGTGTTTCTCGGGGGGGGGGGAGTAATCTGGTGGGACTCGTCGCACAGCACACTATTCTTAATTTCAGTAATTTAAAGGCGCATTCTGTACTTGTTTGCCAGAATATAAATACAAATCAAATTTTTAAGTATTAATTTTTAAAATTTTACATTAAAAACAAATTTCTTTCGAAAAAAAAGTTTTTTTTTTTTAAATCTCGGGGGTAGGGGGGTAATTACCGCCTTTACCCCCCCTGTACCCGCCCTTGCCTCTAGCCTCTCTCGCCCTCGGTTTGGAGGCTAAATCAACTCTTCTAGGTGAACTGCATTCTCTGTGAATTCATTTATTTGTTTAAATAAATAAATACGAAATATCGCAACTCCGTTAAATACAAAACTAAAATTAATTATTCGCCTTTTCATATAAACGATCATCCAAATAAAGCAACAGGGCAGGCAACCCCCCCCCCAAAAAAAAATATATTTTTTTGTGATTCAATTTCAGTTTGTCATCGTCTTCGTTATCTAATCAAATAAATGTCCACTGAGGAGAGAGAGAGAGAGAGAGTAAATGTAATTTTATTGTCCAGAAAAAAACAAAACAAAAAAAAAAGAAAGAGAATTTGATTAAAAGTAGAGAGAGAGAGAGAGAGAGAGAAAAGAGAGAGAGAGAGAGAGAGAGAGAGAGAGAAGTAATTTATTCGACCCGCAAATTAGCAAACTTTCAATTCACAATGGACGGACAGACATATATATACTAGAATTGTAATTTATTGTGTAAGTGTGTATTTGTGAATGTTTTTTTTTTTTAGAAAGGGGGGGGATAGATAGAAAAAAAAGATAAAGTTTGAGAGAAAGAAAGAGAGAGAGGGAGAGAGAGAAAAAAAAGTTAAAAACACGAGTTTGTAGCAGCATTGATATGTGTTTGACATCCACCGATATTTCACTTCGAAAATCCACAAAATGAAAAGTTATATATTTTTTTTTTTTTTTTTTTTTTTTGTCGATCGAGTGGTGTATACTCTCTCTCTCTCTCTCTCTCTCTCTCCCTCTCTCTCTCTCTCTCATTCTGTTTTGAAAAGGGAGAGACGTCAGAGAGATGTTGCTTAGAAGAGTTTTTTTTTCCTTTTTTTTTAGAGGTAGGGGGGGGAGGGGGGTGACAGTTTCTACTCCCATTCACTCAACTCACTCTTAATAATCCAAGAGATTAAAGTATAAATACTTATTATTATTTACTTATAAACGAAGTTTCTTGCAACTTAGAAGTTGTCATCTGTCTTTGAGCATCATTTTCTGTCTAAAATTTGGCCGCCATTTTTATAAAGAAGAAATCTTCTAACCTTCTCAACTTTCATAATCTCCGGATTATTATTATTTCTTTAAACCCTATCTATCTTCTGACGTTATGGTCAGAATTTGGATTATCCACATAGATTCAAATAGGTATTATTAAAATCTCATGCACCAGGTAGATACATTCTTGGTTTAATAAAAAATGACAAATATAATTTTTATATATAAAAACCTATATATTTTCTTTATTTCAGAGCGTATAGAGGCCAACAAGTTTGCGGCGAAATAACTGATGAAGGCGGCTCGTTGGGCTCTATACGCTCTGAAATAAAGAAAATATATAGGTTTTTATATATAAAAGTTATATTTGTCATTTTTATTAAACCAAGAATGTATCTACCTAGGTGCTTGAGATTTTAATTGGTATAGGCTACTGGATCACACTAAAATATTCGTGTATTGAATTATCTTATCTTATCTTATTCTATTAAATGAGCAATGTACGTTTTTTTATTTGTAAGCACATCAGTTCTCGAAAACAGCTCTAACGCAATGGAGACATACGAGGAAAGGTTGATAATTTTGAAAAATACCAGTGCGAATCTCATTCATTTGGTGGATTAAGATAAACATTCACATCATTATTGATATAGCTGTTTAGTGAAGGTGACATATACTGCCGAGGTGCCATCTGTGAGATCCGCAGCGACAAAATTTGCAAGTATTTGTTATTTTTTATTAGGGGTTTTCTTGGATATTATTTTAATACTACAGCAGAGATCCAACCCCCCAATTTCATAAAGAAATATTACGATTGCAAAAATCTTGATATAAATGAATAAAAATAAAATAAATACAAATTAGGCGGATCTGACAGATCCCTATGTCACCTTTCGAAAAGTCAAAACAACACTAAAGTGTGACGCCTGTCAAGCCAGGAGATCTTCCACACCAAAACAACGGCTATAAGCCTTATACAGTATATACATATATAGCGCGACTGACCTAGTGTTAAATATTTGCGATATACAAAACAAATTACGCTATGTCTTGTCATTGAGGGGCCTCGAGTACTAGTACTTTACTGATATACTTTTTTAGTTTTCTCAAATTTTATCAAAAAGCGGGCATCCAGGAACTAATAAATAATAAACACAAGTATTTTTTAAAGTCTATATGGCTAAAGATGCTCAAGAGGCAAAAATCTGGTGTGACTCGTCGTCCAAACACAGAACATTCTTTTAGCTTCGGTAATTGAAAGTCGTTTTCTGGTGTGGCAAGCACAGAACTTATTCTCTTTCCTAGCATCGCGAAAAAAACGAGAAAAGTAGAGTCTGTGCTTGACACACAAATCTTGAGAAAATTGAAACTCAAAAAGTAGTATCAGTAATGTTTGTACTTTACTGATATACTAGGCTATAAATAAATGTGAAAGCCTAGCTGTATTTGTACACAAATCACTCCGTTGCGTTTGTTTTATCATTTCATTGGTTTTTTTTTTTCTATGTTATATGTATTATTAGAGAGAAAGTATTGGTTTATGTCAAAAATTCGATGTCGAGATTTTGATGGATCTTTATTTTGGTCCCTGAATCAAAAAAGTGATTTTGGAATGGTCTGTTGTCTGTGTGTGTTGTGTGTTGTGTGTGTGTGTGTGTGTGTGTGTTCAATTTTAAGCATGAAGGAATTGAGTAGGAAGTTGAAATTTTATATTTAAGTTAGGAGCCCGGGACGAAAAATAAGCTTTTAATCAAAATCGGCCAAAGGGTACTAGTACTTTACTGATGTACTTTTTCAGTTTTTTTCAATTTTCTCAAAATTAATCTAACGATTTTGATTAAAATTCAAAAATCAATTATTTTTTAGATGCTCTTTCAAATGTATATTCTCGTTTTGCCTCAAAATTGTTTGAAGACACTTTACTCTTGTGCTTCATAGAAAAGATAGGAGAAATGGTTGCCATGGTAACAAAATATAAATATTTTCCCATACTTATAAATTTTACAACTTGAATTTTAATATATCGGCGAAACTAAATATATGTCGACACGAAAATCTGGTGTGACAAGCACAGAACACAACTTTCGATTACCGAAGGTAAGAGAAAGTTGTGTGCTGTGCGACAGTCACACCAGATTTTTTTTTTTTTTCAAATTTGAATTTTTTCGCTCTGGAAATTTAAGAGAGATTTTGGAACGCCCTGTGGCGTCGTATGTTTCTACGCTCTCGAGTGGATAATCGGATTAAACAATCGATTGTAAAACAATTCAAACATCAGAAGTGAATTAATTTGGTTTATTTTCTATATACAGAGACAACAAACAACGTTTCGGGGTTTTTTTTTTAAATATTTTAAAAATAAATAATTCAATTATTGAAAGGTTTAATAAATACTCCCCCCCCTCCTATCTATCTCTCTCTAGGGCCTATAAGTATGTAGGCCCTACTACCATTCGTAGAAAGTTACGCAAATTTTGAATCACCCTGTTCTGAAGTTTCTATCCACTCTAGCGGATAATCGGATTAAAACAAACGGATTTTAAATTTTCAAATAGAAGAAAAAGAAACATTTGAATACAAAACAAAAAAAAAAATTCGTTAATTTTAAAATTTTTACTTTTCTTTAAAAAATAAATAAATGAAATGATATTATTATTATAATATGAAAAAATAGGTCAGCTTAAAATTCTTTAAAGTACTCTATTTGCTTATTTTTGAATTAGCAAGAAAAATTATTTGTAAATTTAAAAATTTGTCGAATTTTTTAAAATTCCATATATCCCTAATCAATCAATGTCTGGTGCTCGAAACGCGTCAACAATCAAAACTCAACTGATTAAAGATCAAAACGTCGGAAATTAAATAACTGAATATGGGAACGGGATAGTATCTCTCAAATTTGATTGATACAAGTAAATAAACACAAGGTTATTTGCTTCAAAATTGATTTAATTAAAAATTACTTAACGTGTTTCGACATTGCTGTCATCATCAGAAGTGCATATATGGCGCTGTTACATTGCAGTGGTGATTTTTGGAACTAACATGGTCCGAATTATGAAGTCAAGCTGATACATATGCGTGGGAATTACAAAAGTTGGTTAAGCAGATATTTTATTGAATAATAACATTAGATTTTGATACATAAATTGACATATAAATTAAAATATAAATTAAATTACAGTTAGTACACTTATAAAAGTTGTAAAATGTTGTTTAATACTATATGATAATACTATGTTGTTATTATACAAATGATAATATTACATGGGAATTGCCAAATGTTAAATGAATTGGATTACTGGCTTACGTTGTAGTTGGCTAGGGAAAATAGGAGAGATTGGTAGTGCAGGGGCGGCTTTAGGGGTAGGCAGGGTAGGCAACTGCCTACCCAATAATAATGTCGGTTTTGGCATAAGCTACAACAGAGTTCAATTTTAATAGTTATTTAATTTATATCTACTGTTGTAGTTAAATGTGATTTGATATGTCAACGCAACTTTGTCGTTTTTATTTCACAAAACAATAACTTTAATTAAAAATGTTGACACCCCGGAAAGTTGCCTACTCAATATCTTCATCCTAGAGCCGCCCCTGGGTAGATGTCTAATTGTTCATTCATGAGACACTTATTATTTTTGATTGCCTTATGAATTTCTACGACAAAATATCTGCTTAACCAACTTTTGTAATTCCCACGCATATGTATCAGCTTGACTTCATAATTCGCACCATGTTAGTTCCAAAAATCACCACTGCAATGTAACAGTACCATATATGCACTTCTGATGATGACAGCAATGTCGAAACACGTTAAGTAATTTTTAATTAAATCAATTTTGAAACAAATAACCTTGTGTTTATTTACTTGTATCAATCAAATTTTAGAGATACTATCCCGTTCACTAAGATAATGTTTCAACAAGAGCCTACGGTAGTATTTGAAGCTATGAAGATGATCAAAACGCCCGGATCAAAACGCCAGAAGAGAGGAAATAAATTTACAACAAGAATAGCTGTATTTATCATTTATGCTACAACCATTACATCAAAAAATATATTTTCCTTAATTTAGATAGACTACAGAGAGAGAATTTTATTTAGGTCTATGAAGGCCTCTTACATTGAATTCCTATATATCTTTTACCTCCTTTATTTTTCCTCTTAGAGAAGAATCTTCCACTTATCGGCTCGTTTTCAATCCAATAAAGTAAGAAGAAAAGAAATCAACAAAATCACAGGCACACACACACACACACACTTGAAAAAAGAGAGGGGGTGAGAGCCCCATTTAAATAAAATGGGGCATTTATCCCCAGAGTCGGTAATCAGTCGGTGTAATGACGGGAAATTATCCACCCCCACCCCCGCACTACTTTTCTTCTCTTACCTGCCTGCCTTTTTACTGTTAATTTCGCCCCCGCAAACCGAAAATCGATATTCAACCCTTTCTGGTTGGCTTTTATCTCAGCACCATTCTGATTGCTCACTAGGGGAAGAGAAAAACGCCAATACCCTATTTTCTTATTTGAATCTTTTTATTTATTAAATAAGAAGAATTATTTAATATTGGAAGGCCCCAAAAAAAGAAGATTTAATATTGAATCCTGAGTCCAGGATCTCTAGATATTTTCGGCCTAAACAACAGGTGCCAACAATTATACCAATTTATTTACATTGGCTTCTCCCGCTATTAGTCAACGTTTTGGAGTACTAACGACTCCTTCTTCATAATTAATAATTTTGTTTGTTAATTGTAAGGTCCTGAAGAAGGAGTCGTTAGTACTCCGAAACGTTGACTAATAGCAGGAGGAGCCAATCTAAATAAATTGGAATAACTGTTGGCACCTGTTGTTGAGGCCGAAAATATCTAGAGATCCTGGACTCAGGATTCCTACACCAATATTAAATCTTCGTTTTTTTGCCTAATACCGTGGCGTCTTCCTATATTAAATATGTTAAGTCAATAAAAATTTTGTTTGTTAATTATAAGGTCCTGAAGGAGTCGTTAGTACTACGAACTAAATAAATAGGCCTGCTAATTATTATAACTTCAATTATTAACAACCTTCCCAATCATATTATTCACCAGGCTATTCCCTTCATCAGATATAGGTCTACTTTCTAAAAAACCTAATGGACAAATCACTTGCAAAAACAATCGTAATGATATCAAAAGTTTAAAACAGACTTGCATTCCTCTGCTCTACGACCAGAACTATAGAAAGATCTTCATACTCCTAGGAAAGGGGACTTTGACTTCCACGTAGAGTAGACAACATCACATACAATTCAAATAAATGTTTGTCGCATGGGACGGGATATGAACCCGCGACCCTTGATACAAAAGGCTAGCATGCTAACCACTACACCAAGGTCCGAGGGCAATGGTAGTCTGGAAACTCAGGAGTTGAAAATGCAAAATTAAAAAAAAAGCATATTATATTAAAAAAGTGAGACATAAAAGTCGTTTTTTGCAAAAAAAGCGCCAAAAAAGTCGCAAAATTCGTTTTTGAAAATCTCGAAAAACGTTGATTTTTGTGAAATCAATGGAGATATCTAAGAAAATCAGGAAAAGTCTCAAAATTGACAAAAGTCCAAAGACTTTTTTCCCGATTTCTAGTAATGTCTTAATCAAAAAAATAATTTCTGCAACTTTCTCTTTAAATTAGTTTAACGAATTACAAATACAACCAACTCTTTATTTACATGGTCTTATTTTTACACGAATTTGAAATAACACGATTCACCAAAAGTGAACAAAAAAATAAGAATGTCAATTTTTTTTTTAAATTTAAACAGTGTCTTATAGAGACTTATGTACCATCTATTCTATTGCAATAGTATTGAGAATAAAGCCCGGCAGTTAGGCAGCCCAAATGGTACACGTTCACTAATATATTAAAAAGATAAATTTTTATGGCAATAAAGGGCGATCGCCCTATTGTCTGCTTTGAAAAAGATATTTCTTAGACAGACCAGCTGCCATTTGGGCTGCCTAACTTCCGGGCTTTATTCTCAATACTATTGCAATAGATGGTACAATATATTGGAGGGATACCCTGATCAAAATTTTTATATGTTGTACTTTTGGACTGAATTTTCATAGTATCTATCGAATCGATTTTTTAAAGATGAGGAACATATCCCCAAATTTCCCATAAGTCACATGTATGTTTTTGCATAACCCCTTAAAGGAACGTATCTGCCGTGTAAAAAAAGGAGTTCGGTGTACTTTAGATCGTTTATTTTCTTGTTATTAAATTTTAATTCCACAAAAATTCACAGTTTTCTGAATGTGAAATTCTGTTAACTGCCCGTCACTCTCAAACATGCAATCATTTGCATTAAATATTCTTTCATAACTTTCATAATAAACTTCTAGATTCAATTCTTCTAAAAGTTTTGCAACTTAATTAATTTTTTTTTTTCCTTTATATTTATTCACAGCGGGTGAAGACGATTTATAGAAAAAATAAATATAAACATCTAATAATAGCCGGACAGACAGAAAGATAACAATAAATTTCTGGTCACGAGGCAATTTTCACGGGGAGGGCGGAGGGCCAACAAATTTATGGACGTGTGCTCCTTGATCGGAAAATTCCAGGCGGTCTTTTTTTTTCAATAGCTCCCACCCATCCCCTTCTTTTTGAGTAGATGTGGGATCTGAAAAGCACTTAAGAGATACGTATATATAAACGTATACGTGGTAGATATTATATAGTCTACGTAGTAGTATAAAATGTATGAATGTTGCCCTTACTCAGCATTGACATGGTTATTACGATTTTTATGACCATTGCGAATAAAATTCCAATAAAACGGATTTTATCTTTATCTATCATTATGTGTATTTATGATTCAATTAATTTTCCACCCTTCTTTGAGAGAATTTTTTTTTTTATTAATCATTCGTAAAATTGCAAAGTAGAGACAACGAACTGAGGCGATACAATCTAGAAAATTTTGAAAATATCTCTAACAAGGTTAGTATAAATAAATGCATAAAATTTTCTGTATAAATGTAAAAAGATTTTTTATAGCTTTCTTCAAGTCCAATTCAAAAACAAAGGATATATATATTTGAAAAATAAGATGGCATTTCGTTCGGATTATTACGTCATGTCGCACAGTGGTTCATTTTCCAAATATAGCTGGACAAAATTAACATTGAAACAAAAATAAGTTTTTTTTGATGTATTTTTATTAAATAATTAATAAAAATATTTTTATTTTTTTTTTTTTTAATTTTTTAATATAGGGCCTGTGATGACTTTTTTGCCATCTGTCTTTTATGCGGACACAAAAACCATCCGTGACTTTTCTCACACACTGTTACGTGACCTTCACAGTCTTGTGATCTTAAATTGTTTATTACAGAGGTGTAGACTTTCTATTGATTCACTTCGCTAAGCATCAAATAAAGCTCTTCGAGCGAGTGCGTAGTCCATTGCTTAAACTGCAATAACAATTTGAGTTGGTGAGATATGGTTGTAAAATTTGTTATATAAACTCTACAATACTCATCAGACCTATACAACAGAGAGTGGTTTGCAAATAATTCAAACTTAATTATAGAAAAAAATTTTTGGAATTTTGTCCAGCTAGAATATTAATTTGAACGACTCTGTGTCTGTTTAAGATAAATTCAAATTTGTATTATAAAACTCTGGTGTGACAAGCACGGTGCACAACTTTCTCTTACCGAAGGGTAAGAGCGTTTCATAGATGGCGCTGAGCTACGAATGCTTCCACATCAGTAAAGTGTACTTCAAACAATTTTCACAAAAAATTTTACTGATATACTTTTTCAAGAGCATCTAAAAATTAGTTGATTTATGGATTTTAAACAAAATCGTTAGAACTAATTTTGAGAAAATCGGAAAAAACGGAAAAAGTACATCAGTAAAGTACTAATAGTTTTTGACCGATTTTGTTTTAAAGCTTATTTTAACGCCCTAGGGGAGGTGCCTTACTTAAATATAAAATTTCAACCTCCTAGCTTATTTCCTTCATGGTCAAAAATGTCCACACATACACAGACCAATTTGCGGGACCCACTTTTTTGGACTCAGGGACCTCAAAACGTGTATATCCATCAAAATCTCGACATCGAATTTTTGACATGATCGCAATACTTTCTCTCTCTATAGAGGTATTTCATATATAGGGTAAGAGAAAGTAAAAATGACTATGTAGCTTAATATGTGAAGAAGACAACAGAATAGGAGTCATGTATTTTATGCAAATAAACCAGATTTGAACCGAGAAATTTTATATTTAGGATGTTGAGGTTTCAAATAAAGAATTTTTAAATAAAATTAAATGAAGAGCAGCGAACACTCACTATAGGGAAGTTTCAGTCAAAAGACAAACTAACAAGCAATTTTTATAAAAAAATATTTTATTATTATTGTTTTTATGGTAGATACGCCTAAACAATAACAATATGTGTTAAACACGCTTAATATTTCTTTTTTTTTTTTAATTTACGTTTTATATTACACTAATAAAAAATAAACTGTGCAATAATTTGAAATATTTTAATTAAAATAAATTAGAATTTGGTGTAAATGAAAATGCATCTGCGTTGCGTTCCAAACGAGCGCGAGAGAGAGAGAGAGCAGAGCGTGAATGAATCAAGAGGGAGAAGAGGAATTGCACAATTTGGCAACAATGCGAGTGTGTGAATAATTCTTCATTAATGGGGAAAAAAAAACATGAGAATTCTTTCTATAAAACTGATCTTATTAGCTTTTCCAATTTAAATTAAAAAAAAATTCTCCTCCCACATAGAGTAGAAAAAAAAGAGTTAATCGAATTATATTTCACAAAAATCTCAGATATAGTGGCCTTAAAAAATATTAATCCCTAAAATAATTTGCAAAAAATTGCAAGTCTTAAGAAAATTTGTAGAGTGGGAAAATAACTTGGGAGGGAGGGGGGTGGCCTTTAAACAAACAGAAATAAAATTAATTTTTATATAAAATCCTAAAAGATTTTAATGAGAAAAACAAATGCAATTTTATTCATTAATTTATTGAATATGAATTAATGAATATCTATAAGGGGATGCGTGAGCCGAGGGGGATCGAATTAAATCTAAAACTACAAACAAAGGAAATATATTCATGAAACGAAGAACGGATTTACAGGCTTGTGGCAGGTTACGACACAGAAAAGTAAGCAAATTAAAAAAAAAATCCTCTGAATTTTTACACTTATAATTAGGGGAAGCGAGTGGAGAATCTGCTTAAGAAAATCAGGCATTCAGACAGTGAAAAAGAAAATTCCACCTCCAAAAATCTCGCTTATTACTAGGCCACTGACGAGAGATAAAAGTTAGGAATTTATATTTTCAATTATTTAATAATAATTTCTTATTAAATATTTTAGGAGAATATAAATTCTCTGTTAGAGGGGTAGAGGGTGAGGAGGGAGGGAAAGAAATCATTGCTTAAATGTAAAAAATTTACAAAAAAAAAAATTTTCTATTTTCATTTTCATTTTTAAAGAAAAAAAAACTATTTTATTTATTAGAAGGGGTGATTTACACCCTTTATCACCCTCCCTCTGGGGTACACGAATTCATCATAGAGTTAAAAAATTGGATAATTTTATCAGTAAATTATAAGAGAGAAAAATAAAATACAAAATTACTTTAATTCGTTATGCAAATGAGATGTGAAAATATTTATTACCTTAATAATAAGATGACCAGGTGGGGAATTTGGTGGATGAACGTCTTATTTGCACAAATCACAACACAATATAAAATAAACTAAACACACGCGAGAGAGAGAGAGAGAGAGAGAGAAACCAAATGACTCATGGCTCGACTCAAAGACTAAACTAAAAGAGAGACCGCCTGACAGGCAGGCAGCCAGCACACAGTAGCATTGCTCTCTGAGCTCCCAAGAATAAAAATTATCAAAAAGGTTCTCTATTTATAAAAATTCTATTCACTTGCAAATTAACGGGGTTTTATTCCGTTGGGAATAAATTCGAAATTAAATAACTATTAAAAGACTTACTTCATTTATCCACCCTTAAAACAAACCCCTCAATTTAATAAAATACTTCCAAGTATTATTTTTTGTATTTATTTATTTATTAGGAATATATTCGAAGTGAAAGAAGAATCCGTATATTTAACTTTAAATTTGTAAAGATCAGCCCAAAAAAATTAAAGTTATAGCCGGATATTTGCCAATTTGACCAACTGTGCAGCGACGAGCTGTGAATCTTCCATCTTCTTGTAAGGGCATCGGAATCGCCCACACCCCACCCGCTTTATCCTATATATTTTTTTTTAGTTGAGGGATGTTTAAGTAAGGGTGAGGTGGGTCTGTCAGCTGAAATATGTAGAAAATCAGTGAAAAAATTGTGAAAAAATCGATCATTTTTAATGATTTTTTTTTAATTTTAAGGGACAAAGTCCTCCCTCACATCCCCCCTTCGGTCCAAATGTTAATGTTTTCTAACTTTTCACTTCTCTAGACCTTCTGAAGAAATGTTAAGACTAAAATATTCCTTTTCATCTCTCTAAATTTTATTCATGGCCCTATAATTAACGAAAAGGAGTGGAAATAAGTAGGGGACTCCCCACCCCCCGAAAACGGTACGTGGTGGGGGAAAACGGAGGTCATATTTGAAATGTATATTCTCATTTTGCTCTCAACACTTTACTCTTGTACTTCATAGGAAAGATAGGAGAAATGGTTGCGAATTATCATTTTTGAATATAATTATTGTAATAATGAATTTTATTTTTTTTAGTGTGTAAATAGCGAGTGATGATCTCTAGAAGAGGCGCAGCATCTCTCTCTCTCTCTGTCTCCTTCCGAGTTAATCCCTTCAAATCGAGACCTCATTGTCAGTCATTTGGCGCAGATTGCCTCTCTGCAATTAAGAAGCAGCATTACGGCCAACTAATGGACCAACTCTCCTCTCTCCCTCTTAAATCAAACCAGATATCATCCATCTCTCTCTCTCTCTCTCTTCCGAACTTGATAAAATAGAGAGAAACTAAATACACTATGCCAAACAAATTTTTTTTAATTGGTATTGTAATTTTTCTATACGACACTTCAATTAAATATAAATTCTTCCACTTGACTTAAAATGTATTCATTAAATTA
>JAKCPI010023042.1:0-12260 GCA_023213315.1 Euborellia annulipes
TAAAGCTATTTTAACGCCCTAGGGGAGGTGCCTTACTTAAATATAAAATTTCAACCTCCTAGCTTATTTCATTCATGGTCTGTACGTCCACACATACACAGACCAATTTGCGGACCCACTTTGGACTCAGGGACCTCAAAACGTGTATATCCATCAAAATCTCGACATCGAATTTTTGACATGATCGCAATACTTTCTCTCTCTATAGAGGTATTTCATATATAGGGTAAGAGAAAGTAAAAATGACTATGTAGCTTAATATGTGAAGAAGACAACAGAATAGGAGTCATGTATTTTATGCAAATAAACCAGATTTGAACCGAGAAATTTTTATATTTAGGATGTTGAGGTTTCAAATAAAGAATTTTTTAAATAAAATTAAATGAAGAGCAGCGAACACACTATAGGGAAGTTTCAGTCAAAAGACAAACTAACAAGCAATTTTTATAAAAAAATATTTTATTATTATTGTTTTTATGGTAGATACGCCTAAACATAACAATATGTGTTAAACACGCTTAATATTTCTTTTTTTTTTTTTAATTTACGTTTTATATTACACTAATAAAAAATAAACTGTGCAATAATTTGAAATATTTTAATTAAAATAAATTAGAATTTGGTGTAAATGAAAATGCATCTGCGTTGCGTTCCAAACGAGCGCGAGAGAGAGAGAGAGCAGAGCGTGAATGAATCAAGAGGGAGAAGAGGAATTGCACAATTTGGCAACAATGCGAGTGTGAATAATTCTTCATTAATGGGGAAAAAAAAAACATGAGAATTCTTTCTATAAAACTGATCTTATTAGCTTTTCCAATTTAAATTTAAAAAAAAATTCTCCTCCCACATAGAGTAGAAAAAAGAGTTAATCGAATTATATTTCACAAAAAATCTCAGATATAGTGGCAAAAAATATTAATCCCTAAAATAATTTGCAAAAAATTGCAAGTCTTAAGAAAATTTGTAGAGTGGGAAAATAACTTGGGAGAGAGGGGGTGGCCTTTAAACAAACAGAAATAAAATTAATTTTTATATAAAATCCTAAAAAGATTTTAATGAGAAAAACAAATGCAATTTTATTCATTAATTTATTGAATATGAATTAATGAATATCTATAAGGGGATGCGTGAGCCGAGGGGGATCGAATTAAATCTAAAACTACAAACAAAGGAAATATATTCATGAAACGAAGAACGGATTTACAGGCTTGTGGCAGGTTACGACACAGAAAAGTAAGCAAATTAAAAAAAAAATCCTCTGAATTTTTACACTTATAATTAGGGGAAGCGAGTGGAGAATCTGCTTAAGAAAATCAGGCATTCAGACAGTGAAAAAGAAAATTCCACCTCCAAAAATCTCGCTTATTACTAGGCCACTGACGAGAGATAAAAGTTAGGAATTTATATTTTCAATTATTTAATAATAATTTCTTATTAAATATTTTAGGAGAATATAAATTCTCTGTTAGAGGGGTAGAGGGTGAGGAGGGAGGGAAAGAAATCATTGCTTAAATGTAAAAAATTTACAAAAAAAAAAATTTTCTATTTTCATTTTAATTTTTAAAGAAAAAAAACTATTTTATTTATTAGAAGGGGTGATTTACACCCTTTATCACCCTCCCTCTGGGGTACACGAATTCATCATAGAGTTAAAAAATTGGATAATTTTATCAGTAAATTATAAGAGAGAAAAATAAAATACAAAATTACTTTAATTCGTTATGCAAATGAGATGTGAAAATATTTATTACCTTAATAATAAGATGACCAGGTGGGGAATTTGGTGGATGAACGTCTTATTTGCACAAATCACAACACAATATAAAATAAACTAAACACACGCGAGAGAGAGAGAGAGAAAGAGAAACCAAATGACTCATGGCTCGACTCAAAGACTAAACTAAAAGAGAGACCGCCTGACAGGCAGGCAGCCAGCACACAGTAGCATTGCTCTCTGAGCTCCCAAGAATAAAAATTATCAAAAAGGTTCTCTATTTATAAAAATTCTATTCACTTGCAAATTAACGGGGTTTTATTCCGTTGGGAATAAATTCGAAATTAAATAACTATTAAAAGACTTACTTCATTTATCCACCCTTAAAACAAACCCCTCAATTTAATAAAATACTTCCAAGTATTATTTTTTGTATTTATTTATTTATTAGGAATATATTCGAAGTGAAAGAAGAATCCGTATATTTAACTTTAAATTTGTAAAGATCAGCCCAAAAAAATTAAAGTTATAGCCGGATATTTGCCAATTTGACCAACTGTGCAGCGACGAGCTGTGAATCTTCCATCTTCTTGTAAGGGCATCGGAATCGCCCACACCCCACCCGCTTTATCCTATATATTTTTTTTAGTTGAGGGATGTTTAAGTAAGGGTGAGGTGGGTCTGTCAGCTGAAATATGTAGAAAATCAGTGAAAAAATTGTGAAAAAATCGATCATTTTTAATGATTTTTTTTAATTTTAAGGGACAAAGTCCTCCCTCACATCCCCCCTTCGGTCCAAATGTTAATGTTTTCTAACTTTTCACTTCTCTAGACCTTCTGAAGAAATGTTAAGACTAAAATATTCCTTTTCATCTCTCTAAATTTTATTCATGGCCCTATAATTAACGAAAAGGAGTGGAAATAAGTAGGGGACTCCCCCCCCCCCCGAAAACGGTACGTGGTGGGGGAAAACGGAGGTCATATTTGAAATGTATATTCTCATTTTGCTCTCAACACTTTACTCTTGTACTTCATAGGAAAGATAGGAGAAATGGTTGCGAATTATCATTTTTGAATATAATTATTGTAATAATGAATTTTATTTTTTTTAGTGTGTAAATAGCGAGTGATGATCTCTAGAAGAGGCGCAGCACTCTCTCTCTCTCTGTCTCCTTCCGAGTTAATCCCTTCAAATCGAGACCTCATTGTCAGTCATTTGGCGCAGATTGCCTCTCTGCAATTAAGAAGCAGCATTACGGCCAACTAATGGACCAACTCTCCTCTCTCCCTCTTAAATCAAACCAGATATCATCCATCTCTCTCTCTCTCTCTCGACATATGGAAAACTGCAATAATTCGTCCCATAGCAAAAACTAGTAATCCCCAAATCCAATCTGACTACAGGCCCATCTCCCTACTCTGTACCTTATCAAAGATCCTCGAGAGATTAGCTCATCGCTATCTGGTCGCACATTTAGAAAAAAATAATCTTTTAGATCCGTATCAATCTGGATACAGACACTCACACAGCACTCAGACAGCCCTATTAAAGATCACGGATGATATAAAAAAGAGCATAGATCAAAGAGAATTAACCATCTTAGTCCTTTTTGATTTCACCAAGGCATTCGACCTAGTGGACCATGAGATTCTCTTTGCTAAATTAGAAAAATTCAAGCTCTCAGCGGCATGCCTTAAGTGGATAGCTTCTTATTTATCCAACAGGAGGCAATTAGTTGAGGATGGTGGGGGAAGACGATCAGAAACATTACCAATAAGATCCGGGGTTGTTCAGGGGTCGGTCTTGGGGCCTCTGCTTTTTTCTCTATTTGTTTCCGACCTGGGACAATCGCTCACCTACTCGAGATATCACCTTTATGCAGATGACCTGCAAATTTATATCACATCTGCCCCTAGGGATATAACACAAAAGGTGGAAAAACTCAACCATGATATTAGAGCAGTGTGCGAATGGGCCCAAACTAACAAGTTAAAAATGAACGAGAGTAAGACAAAAGCAATAATATTCGGTAGTGCCAGATACATAAATGACCTAGCGGATGTGCCGGCAGTGATGGTAAATGGCAAATCTATCGAATATAGCGAGAATGTAAAGAGCTTAGGGGTGACTCTCGACTCTAAATTAAATTGGGGTTCGCATGTCTCCAACATCTCACAGAAAGTTTTCAGGAGCTTGTACCAGTTCAAGAAAATAGGTAACGATTTCCCTCTATCAACAAAAAAATTGCTGGTGAATTCACTCATAATGCCCTCGTTTGACTATTGTTGTCTCGTTTACAACAACTTGTCGGGGGAGCAGGGCAAGAGATTAGACAGGGCATTGAACGCTTGCGTACGCTTCATATACGGCGCTCCCATAGATGCACACATTACCCCATACTATGTGAAGTTAGACTGGCTGAAGCTAGAAAAGAGAAGACAGTTCTTCTTGGGGGCATTTGCATTCGAAGTGCTAAATTCGAGGAGACCGCAGTATCTGTGTGAGGAGTTTTGCCCTGTCCACTCGGTTCGGTCTCGGTGTCTTCGGTCAAGTGATCTGGATCTGATTGTTCCAAATCACAGGACCCAAACATACGCAGATTCATTTGTGATATCGGCCACAAAATTATGGAATAAAATTCCTATAGAAATAAGAAAAGCGAGAGGGCCGAGACGGTTCAGGGCGGAATTCCGTAAATATCTGACCGATGGGCAGTAGGAGAGAGGGCGATAGGGAGGAGGAAAAGAGAAAAAAAAAATAAATAAAATAAAATAAAATAATAATAATGGTTATGAAATGATGAATGTTGGAATGGGATGGAAATGAGAATGAAGCAAAATGTGAATCACATAATAATGAATATTGATTTAATGTATAATAGTGTATATCTACCATGGGGAACATAAACATTTGCACCCTAACAGGTTTGCAAGACGCCTACTAGTTAGGCAGCCAAATCGACTCACCACTACATTTGCAGTGTCTGTGTGAATTTACCTGAGCTAGGGTTCTGAGGGTATTTTATGAAGAAGCCATAAACCATCCCTTTGGAAAATAGATACATTTTAAATAAAAATTTGCGAATTCCTCTCTCTATCTCGCAATGCAAGTAGCCAGATCGGTGAAATTTAGTAAATAATTCTTACCCTAAAATTGTATATCTGTTTCAAATTTTGGAGTAATTACAATACTTCAACCAGAAGTAGTTAGTACTTTACCTAAGATTATAAAAATTACCTTTTAAAAATATTTTAATCTGGTTATTAATTTTGAAAGTGGCCTAATTCCATTCTTGGTAAGAAGGGTTTGAAAGTTTTATAAACATATACCATACATTTAAATAGCCGGGCAACAAATTAATAGGCCAGAATTGATAGCAAAGAATTGAAATATATTTTCGCCACTTTGCTACTCAAAAGAGAAGTGCATTTCTTTCTCACTTTCTTTACTAAAAATATTACATTTTTAAAATACTTCTATAATCTTAGGTAAAGTAGGCCTACTTCCGGTTGAAGTATTTACTACAAAATTTGAAACAGATCTCCAATTTTAGGGCAAGAATTATTTATTAAATTTCATCGATCTGGCTTCTTGCATTGCGAGATATAAAGAAGAATTCGCAAATTTTTACTTTCTCTTATTTTATTTAAATTTTATCTATTGTCTGAACATGCCACATTATATGTTGTAAGACCTCTCGTTACAAAAATCCGAAATAACAGTTTTTTTTTTTTTTTTTTTTTTTAAGAATATAAATAAGAAAAGCCCCCGAGTTTGGCGTAGTATGTAGCGTGCCTACCTCCTATACCAAACGTCGCGGGTTCGGACCCAGGCAGTCCGAAGATTTTATTTAAGCCATTTGGGTACCAGATGGCTTAAATAGAAATGCCTGAACCCACAATAGATAATATATATTACAACGGTTATCGTCAGTCTTAAATGGCCATAGTTGCCGAAAAGACTGTGTGAATGTGTGTGTGAGTGTGAGTGTGAATGAGAAAAAAGTGTGAATGTTTTTTTGAAAAAAAAAAAAAAAAAAAATAAGAATATTTTAACGCCCCGAGATATTATTACCTGGTATAAAGGTCTATAGATATCGGAAAAATTTTACTAAAAATTGGGACACAAGTTTCGTTCAAATTGTGAAATAAGTTAATTTTTTTCAAATAAGAAGATAAGATTAATTAAAATGTTGAAATTCTATTAATTTGAGATCAAATTCATTTGATATGAAAAGGCTACGCTATATCGCTATATAGATTGTTCAAAAGGGTTGGTTTATGGTCTATCATAAAAGACCCTCAGAACCCTAGCTCAGGTAAATTCACACAGACACTGCATATGTAGTGGTGAGTCGATTGGGCTGCCTAACTAGTAGGCGTCTTGCAAACCTGTTAGGGTGCAAATGTTTATGTTCCCCATGGTATGTAATTTGTCAAATATTGAATACAATGTATAAAATATGTATAATTTAAGAGAGCAATTATGTCAATATACATGTAAATAATTCTAATATGCTCAAAGAGTCAAGTCGACTCAGAGCAAAATAAATAATCAATCAATCAATCAATCAATCAATCTCTCTCTCTCTCTCTCTTCGAACTTGATAAAAGAGAGAGAAACTAAATACACTATGCCAAACAAATTTTTTTTAATTGGTATTTAATTTTTCTATATGACACTTCAATTAAATATAAATTCTTCCA
Organism: Euborellia annulipes; assembly: GCA_023213315.1. NCBI lineage: Eukaryota > Metazoa > Arthropoda > Insecta > Dermaptera > Anisolabididae > Euborellia > Euborellia annulipes. Next base: position 6,422 of record JAKCPI010023042.1, read on the forward strand.
CTTGACTTAAAATGTATTCATTAAATTATCTTCATTTAACTTTTATATTAAATATTTAATTCTCTCTTTTTTTTATAGAGTGAATAATAAAATTAAATTTTATTGTTTGCATATATCCCCTTCCCCCCCCCAACACCATCCCCGCCTTTTTTTATCATATACGTACGGTACATAATATATACATTTTATGAATATGAAAGAAATTTTTTTAATATTATAACTCTATTTTTATAGTTTGAATAATAATAATATTTTAATTTACACACATTTTACAAGAGATTAAATTTATTTAATGTATGTGTAAGATCATAATTTTTTTACTATATCATTTTCAAAAGAAGAGAGAAAATTATTTTTGTATAACATGTTACTATTTTGGGGATTAGAGGAAGGAAAATTTGTATTCTGGAGGAACGGAACGATCTCATTTCAAAATCAAGTAAACACACATTTAAATAAAATTCCAGAATGACTTTTTCGTATATGCGTGACACTAAAATCTTAAGATCTCTATCAACTATAAATACGTCATTCTGAATCATTAGGCTACATTTATTCTATAATATTTCAAAAGTTTTTTTTTAATATTTATTTTTATCCTTTCGGCTACTGAGGCCATTTAGGGTTTTGAATTCACACTTTTTTACCATTCACACTCACACTCCCAAACACATACACACAGTCTTTTCGGCAACTTAGGCCATATAAGACTTTTTACTTTCTCTTACCTATGTATATATGTAATATATATATATAGAGAGAAAGTATTGGATTCATGTCAAAAATTCGATGTCGAGATTTTGATGGATCTTCACGTTTTGAGGTCCCCTGAATCCAAAAAAGTTGTTTTCGCGACATGGTCTGTCTGTGGGTGGGTGGGTGGGTGTGTGGATGTGTGGGTGTGTGTTCAATTTTAAGCATGAAGAAATTGAGCTCCGAGGTTGAAATTTTATATGTAAGTTAAACACCCCCGGGACCGGAAAAATAAGCTTTTAATCAAAATCGGCCAAAGAGTACTAGTACTTTACTGATGTACTTTTTCAGTTTTTTTCGATTTTCTCAAAATTTGCTCCAACGATTTTTTTTTAAATTCAAAAATCAATTATTTTTTAGATGCTCTTTAAAATGTATATTCGCATTTTGCGATTGAAATCTTCTGAAGACCACTTTACTCTTGTGTTTCATAGGAAAGATAGAAGAAATGGTTGCCATGGTTACAAAATATAAATATTTTCCCATACTTATAAATTTTACATCTGAATTCAAATGTACCGTACTGTCGGGAACTAAATATATTTCGACACGAAAATCTGGTGTGACAAGCACAGTACACAACTTTCGATTACCGAAGGTAAGAGAAAGTTGTGTGCTGTGCGCCAGTCACACCAGATTTTTTTATTAAATAATATATATTTATTTGGGGTCTAGGCATTTTATTCAAGCCATCTGGTAGGCCTATCCAAATGGCTTAAATAAAAATTCACGTTTTTTCAAAAATTGAATATCAATAAAGAAAGAGAGCTTTTTGACGAGAAGGAAGGTTGAAATATTTACACCAAACGTTCATATAGATCTACAATTTTAGTGTAAGAAGAATATACCAAATTTCATCGATCTGACTGGTTACGTTTTTAATTAATAATGTTCTCACAGAGATATTTCCAAAAATTGTTTCTTTGTACTCAGGAATGTCTAAAACTTTGAGATTTCCAAAATCTTGAGGTCGAATTTTTTGACGATTACAATACTTTCTTTTAAGAGAAAGTAACAGATTTTTTTGTGTCGAGATATATTTGTTTTTCTCCGATATAATAAAATTCAAGACAAGAAATAAAAATTATAAACATGGATAAATATTTATATTTTGTTACCATGAAATCCATTTCTCCTATCTTTTCTACGAAGTACAAGAGTACCCAGATAGCACAGTTCGTCTTATGAAGTACATAAGAGCACAGTCCGTCTTATGTACGTACATAAGACGAACTGTGCTATCTGGGTAAAGTGTGCTTCAAACAATTTTGAGAACAAAATGAGGGATATGCAGATTTTGGTTCGAACCTGCTACTTTTGGTATACGAGGTTAGCACGCTAACCCCTACACCAAGTCCCGAGGGCTTGAAGCATACTTTACTCTTGTACCTTATAGGATAGATAGGAGATATGGTTGCTTTGGTAACAAAATATAAATATTTTCGCATCTTTACATCTTGAATTTTAATATAGGGCCTATCGGCGGAAACTAAATATATGTCGACACAAAAAATCTGATGTGACAAGCACAGTGGACAACTTTCTTTTACCAAATGTAATAGAAAGTTGTGTGTTGTGCGAACAGTCACACCAGATTTTTTAGATATATCAGAGACTCTAAATTAATTAAGAGCCGAAATAATCTATACACCTATAGTTTGGTGACGAAGCTAATAATTTTAGAATAACAAGTCTGAAAGTTTATTAATGTAATGTTAACAAACGAATGTAATATCCTATGTAGTATAAATATTAAAAGGCATCCAATGAAGTGAGTTTTGTATATAATAATACAATAATTTATATAAATTTTATCGCTCGGAACATGAAGCGCAGTTCAGACCTATAGAAAAAAGCGAGACTTCTAATTCAGTTCCAAGAACCAGATGATTTGATTGTTACCTTACATGCCGAGATTATATTTTATACAAATTCGACTTTTATCTATTTTTTTTAGACTCCAATCATGATAGATAACTCTTCCCTCATCTCAATCATTGTAATCCCCTTAAGGCTTTGACGATATCCTCGTGTCTCTACGCTTGTACTTCTAGTCAGGGCTATATCACTTTCCAAATGTCTTTTTATTGGCCATAAATCGACACCGTTCAAGATCATCTTGTTTTATATTCAAATATAGGGAAAAAAAAATTCGTATAAATTTTTTCCCTTCATTTCAATCAACTTTTTCCCTCCAGGAAATAAATCATAATGGAAATTTTGTTTTATTTATTAATAAATAAGAAATATAAGGGTTTGGAGTTTGAAATTTAGATAAAATTATTAAAGGTCATATTGTTTCCGATTCGATTAACTTAAAAAATAACGAATAAATTTTACAAATCTAATGTACTAGCTGATAGGCCCTTCTACGTGATTTGAATGCCACTTGAAAGCTTTCTATAAATAATACGATACATAACATGAGTATTATGTAAACATAACCATTAATGATGACAACATTTCATCATTCATTGATCTCTGCGGGCATTTGCCTTCCCCTATCCCCTAGTCGTTTATTTTTATTTATATCCTTGTCAATTGCGATGGTTTTTAATTTTTACTTTCTCTTAGCTATAGGTACATATGTGTTAATATACATACTCTATATACATATATATAGAGAGAAAGTATTGGATTCATGTCAAAAATTGGATGTCGAGATTTTGAAGGATATACACGTTTTGAGGTCCCCTGAATCCAAAATTGGAAGTTGGTCAGAACGTGACAGACGGGCAGACGGACGGACCACAGATCAAACACAATCAAGATTGGACAGCTCCAGGTTAAAAATTGTTTATAAGTTTAGGGTCATCTATACGTTTGTCATGGAACTAAAAGTAAGCAGGGGAAAAAATTTGAGGCTGAGAAAAAGTGATTTGAACTCGAGCTTGTTGTAATTCACATGTTTTGATACTGACTACTTAACCCGCTCGTACACTTTGCATCAGGGGCGGCGGTGGGGGGGGGGCGATCACCCCCCAAGAAGAAATTCAAAATGTTATAAAAACTAGTAATCTAAAGAAATTATGATTTCCGCTCTTTAATTTCAATTGAATTTGTTACCAATCAATTTAAATAAATAGGAAAGGGATCTACAATAAATGGTGCGCGTAAAGTTCTTAAATAAAAAAAATAAATAAATAAAAAAAAAAAACCGCCCTCCCCACGACAAACTTGCATTAATCCGCCCCTGCTTTGCATTATGATATTTCAATGCTTTTTTTATCTACTTGAATGATACCTCGTACTATTAAATTTTTTTTAACAAAAGGTCATTTATAAATTGTAAAAATAAAATATAATTAAAAGTAATTTATTAGTTTAAAAAAGTTAATTCATTTAGATTCAGATTTTTAAGCCACTTAATATATTTGTTATTAAACTCATGAAAAAATGTTAATGGGTCGTTTTGATAACTTACCTACCCCAACATTAAAATAGCCTCCTATGGGGAAATACATGGTGTGTGTCCTTCAGCTATTTTAATGCTGAAGGACACACACCATGTATTTCCCCATAGGGAGGCTATTTTAATGTTGGGATAGGTAAGTTATCAAAACGACCCATTTGTTGACGAATGAAACGAACTCTACAGGATAAATTTTGAACTAGCCTAGTATTGCCATCTAGCCACGTGTCATATAACTAAAGGAAACTTATAAACATTCTTCCCATAGAGCTGTCCTCCGATGGGACGGACTGAAACTCATTATTATATATAGATATATAGATTCCATTCCATTTCAGTGCCTGCTTGAGGATTTGTTTACATTCATAGAATAGACAAATGCAAAGAATACATATTTATATTTCTTAATACATTTCATATGGTAGAAATCGTAACTTACGGAATTAGTGACTCAAAAAGTTATAAGAATTTCGGGATGAAAATAAATTTCCTATAATCCCTAGAAGGTCCTCTTTAACCATAAAAAATTTGGTTTCGATATTTCAATGGGAAGTTGCGTGACAGAGAGACAGACGGACATTAGCAAATTATATAAATAGATTAATTAATGATATCTCTATAAAAAGACAATATTTTTTTGACTTGTTTAAAAAAAAGTAAGGTTTCTTGAACAGATGACCCTATTTGAGGGAAAATTTAGATGGAAATAGTTTAGAGAGTGAGATGAGAAAGGGGGATAATAATTTAGTCCCCAAGTTAAAGTGCGATATCACTCGATGTTTCTCTCTCACTCTCTCTCTCTCTCTCTTTTAACCAACGGAGAGAGAGTATTGCGATGACAGCTTCCGATATATCGTACAATAGGCCTAATGCTATGCCTGCTTGCCTTTTTATTATTATTATTATAGGAATAAAAAAAAAAAAAAATCTCCAACTTTCAAGTGAGATAAATTTTAAAATGTAGAATAAAGGGAAAAGGATCATGAATCATGTGAATTTCAAGTTCAAAATGATTTTTTTAACGACAAAAAAAAATAATTTTTTAAATTCAACAATTTGTATTCTAACTCAGAAAGCAAGAAGATAGGCGGTGGTTATCGAAACATTCAAGTGTTTTATACCGTAAATGAATGTAATTTTGAAAACCGGGTAGAAACAGAAATAAGGAATAGTTCACTAGCTAGAAACGAACGCAGTAGGAGATTTAAAGGATGAAGCTAGATAGCTACGTCCAGAGGCCGGTTGGGTTTGAGGCGTGGGAAGCACCTCGAGTATATAAAGGGGATCCTGGGGAGGGATAATAAATACATTTGGTGATAAGTGGCCCCGCAGAAACAAGAGTTGAACTGCCCCTATACTATCTTCTGATTTTATATTTATATACTGATTATTCAAATGTCAAAATGATCTTAACATGGCCCAACAACTAAAAAATCTGAAATAATGAAAGGAAGAAGAACACCTCTTATTTGAATCTAAAACTTTAACTCGTATTCGACGCTTAGCACTGACTTTTCATTAAACAAAGAAGAAATGGATTAGAAAAAGAAAAAATCTGTTGTGTATAGCTTGATATATACGTTTTGACAATATCAATGAAACATTGTATACTGACTGATAGCAAATGCATCTGTGTATGTATGCCTCTTCATAAATACACACATACAATCGCAT